>CATKHK010000124.1:0-107033 GCA_949751835.1 Blepharisma japonicum | reverse complement strand
CTTTTAGCATATAAGCGCCACCAGGGTGATTTTGCATAAAACCAGAAATATCAAGTACATATTCATCTAAAAATACCCACTGCAATTTTTTGATGTTTATTTCATCCAGTATTTCTGCGTGATTTAGACCATTTTTGTCAATAAAAGTGTCTTGCATTTCTTTATCACCTGTGAGAGTAGATTGACTGTTAATTTTTTTTCTTTTAAAATTAAATATAAAAGGCATAAACAAATAGCCAAATCTATGTCTAATTTCCAAAATTGCGAAAATTACACAAAGGACTCCATAAAATACATAAACTGTATGCAAATTGGTATCATTCCCCCTTATTTCCCAGCCATATTTCAAATTAACTAAAGCTGGAATCAAGCAGGCCCATCCAATGGCAGAGTGAATTCTTCTGGATACTCTAAGTATTGACAAATCTTGCTTAAACATCATCCATATTTTGGTGAATAGGCCTGTAATTGCTTGTGACAACACTAAAGTGCACAAATAAAAGCCTATTCTCGAGTGATAACGAGGTTTATCTGGCAGAGCATCATAGCCCAGCTTGTCTTTTTTATAAACAATGTAAACACTTGCAAGCGTGAAAAATATCACGACAGCTCCTGATAATGCATGTACTAAGTAAGCTAAAAATGACTGTTTGAAATATCTAATTGCCATAATTCCTACTTGTGCAACACAAAGCCACATAACTGTCATATAAATTCCATGGTTTTCGTAAAGAGCTCCATCGACATCATCTCCATGATGAAAGTATGAGGTAGCTTGGGTCATGCCAAGTTTAATCTTTCCCATTCCAACTGCATTGTGAACGGTAAATGCAGTCAAATCGCTTTCTTGATTATATGCAAAGCAAAACTCTGTGACCATGTTTGGTTTTAAGACTGTGTCACATTTAGAATCTCCAGTATTCAAAAGACGAGTTACTGTGACAACCATTGTTTTGTTAGCTGTGAAATCAGAAGTAATCAAGTTGACGTTATTCCTGCAGCCTTTTAAAGAGGAGTCTTGGCTTGGAGTTGTGTAGCCAGAGCTGTACGAATCCCAAGCTTGGAATTCTCCGTTTTCTCTAATGACAATTATCATATCAGTATCTTCCATAGCATGACCAAAACCTATTCCACACCACCCATCAAATTTGCACTAAATAAAGTTTACATTGAATGTGAAGGATATTTGAGTCTCAGTCATAACCCATGACAATGAAAAATTTGGATCTAATTCTACAGTAACTGTTTCTGATCCACCTTGTGTAAAGCTGCTCGTTCCTTGTGTACTACCTAATTTCAGAAGCCCAGATCCTACATGGTTATGTCTACTAAAAGCTTCTAAGTTCGGCTGATCTAAATATGCATAGCAAAAGCTTGTTAGCATATTAGGATTTAGAACTTTATCGCACTTAGTATCGCCTGTATTAAGCGGTCTTGTAACTGTAACCAGCATTTTACCATCCACAAAGCTGGAACTTTCTAGAATAATGTTATTTTCACACCCGGAAATTGTAGCATCTCCATTTGGTGGTACATAATCAGTGCTATATGCGTCTAAAGCTTGAATAGTTCCATTTATACGTGTAATAATGATCATGTCTGTATTTATCATTGCTTGGTTAAAGCCTATGCCACACCAGCCATCAAATGTACACTAAATAAAGGATACATTAAAGGTAAAAGTAATGTCGGTCTCATTCATTAACCATGATAGAGAAAAGTTTGGATCAAGTTGTATTGTGACAAGCTCTGGGTTTAGCATAAAATAGGAAGTATCCTGAGTGGTTCCAATTTTTAAGATCCCTGATCCTACATTGTTGTGCTTGGTAAAGCTAGTAAGGTTTGGCTCGTCTAGATAAGCAAAGCAAAATTTCATAGGCACGTTTGGCACTAAAACTATATCACACTCATTATCCCCTGTATCCATCAATCTTGAAAAAGTTGCAGAAATCTGGCCATTGTCAAAGCTTGTGCTTTTAACAATTATGTTATTCTGGCATCCTTGTATGCTTGTGTCCAATTGTGGCTGCTGAAATGTGGTACTATAAGCATCCCATACCATAACTTCTGAGTTTTCTCTGATAAGAATGATCATATCAGTGTCAGTCATGGCTTCATTAAATCCAATACCACACCATCCATCAAAAGAGCACTATATAGAAATTACATTAAATGTGAACACAAGATTATCTTCATCTTCAATAGTCCATGATAGTAGAAAGTTTGGATCAAGTTCGACAGAAATAGAGCTCGGAGGAGGATTGTAGTAAGAATTTGCTTGAGTTGTGCCAAGCTTTAACACACCAGACCCTACCATGTTGTGTCGAGAGAATTGTGTGAGGTCGGGCTGGTCAAGGTATGCAAAACAGAAATTTGTAACCATATTAGGGGTTAGTACGATATCACATTTAGGGTCTTGGGTATTTAGTAGACGAGTGATGGTTGCAAGCATGATACCACCTGAAAAGCTAGCATTTTCCAGGATTATATCGTTTTTGCATCCAGATATGGTACTATCTTGGGCTGGAGGCTGAGGTTTAAAGCTGTAAGAATCCCAAGCTTGCATTATCCCATTTTCTCTGATTAAAATGATCATATCTGTGTTAACCATTCCAGAATTAAAGCCTATCCCACACCAACCGTCAAATGAGCACTGAATTAGAATTTACATTGAAGGTGAAAGTTATTGCAGTTTGATTCATCATCCAAGATAAATGAAAATTTTCATTTAATTCAACGGTTACTAAGTCTGCGACTGAAAAAGCTAAGGAGATATAAAGAATGAAATAGCTAAATTTTACCATCTTCTATTTTATTAATTTCACCAGCTTATAAGAAAAATACCAAATCTTTCTTAAAAATGGCAATTGATGAGACTTTTAGACAAAAAAGGAGCTAGATTAGCATTTTTCTTTTTGAAAAGAGCAGAGAAAATGATAGGAGATAGTTTAAAATGATTTTCATCGTTTCAGAAATTTTTATTTAGTTTTTTAGCAAATTTAATTAATTTATTATTTTTTGGTATTATGAAATTCATTAATGAGACGAATAATTGCAATTAAACTAAAATAATATTTAACTGATTTTTTTGGATTTAAGTGAAAATGCTTTATGATAGGTTGGTGCTTTTATGCCATATTAAATAAAAGTTAAACTTAAGAGAAATGGTGAGTAAATTAGCAATAAAAATGTCTCTTGACGACTTCTTTAAATTTGAGTATTAGCAGCCAAAATTATCAAATTTCTAAAAAATAAAAGAAATAGATATTTATTGGTTTTACTTGTTATAAATTATTTTTAAAGGTATCTCTTTCATTTTTATTTACCAAATTTTATGTAATTTTGTCTAGAAATTAATATCTCAGTTTTTAGAATATTATAGCTCTTTATAGAGTGATGCAATTTGAAGGATTAATTATAGGAATTGATTTCATTTCAAAAGCAGCTAATTTCAGAGAAGGATTAATAATTTCTTTTTCTCTTTTATAATTTCGATAGCAGGGACTAATCTAATAATTAAATAATACAAATAAATACAAATTAAAACAAATTAGGAAAGATGCAGCCAATTTTATACTAAATTTTTAGACAGTTTGATATAATATCATTAAAGAAGACTTTTATTATGTCTATTTTCTACAAGATTTAATTTGTTGAACTTATAGTCTTCAAACCGAAGTTCTTCAACGGATTTACACATGAAGTCTGTTGCCGCATTAATATGTGTATAATCTATATCAATGAAACCGCAACCGAAGTTGGTCTGTTCTCGATATCAATTTTTGGATTTCTTTAGATGTAAAGTCCCTTTTTTGGAGTTTAAGATATTTTGTGACCAATCTATGGAATCTGTGGATTTGAGAGCATTAAGCTTTCTGTAGTCTGCCACATTCTTATAAGGTAATTCATTATCTCTGAATTGCCAAAAAGAATCCAAAGAAGTTTGCCCATAAGCTGGAATATGACCGGATAGTGAAGAATTTTGATTCTCAAGTGCTATCTTATCAGGCTTGAATATTTCAGCTATTATCGAACTCTTGCAGTTAGATTTCCCATTCTCGTAAAAAATCTTAAAAAATACAGGGGCTGACAAATTCATTACCTCTTTCACATTTTCTTTTATAGAGCTTGAATCAATATTTGTTATTAAAAGTTGCCACTCTTTGAGTTTTACTTCTGCTCTTAAAGGGCTCAGCTTAAAAATACTCTCGAAATCGTTTTCTGAAGGCGAATCGTAGACTTCCTCTGAGCGCGTTTCATCAATTAGCTTGTTGAATTTTTCTTCGAGCTCGTTTATATAGCCAAGTGCCTTATTTAAGGAATACCTCACAACCTCTACAATTTCTTTAGATTCTTTAATAAGCTTGGTTCTGGAATTTTGTAATGATTCTTTCATCTCAATTAATTTTTGGTTAATTAAAATTTTGGTATATGAGTCTGGCTTAAAGTAGACCTTTAAACATCTGTGTCACTTTTCATTTTCTATGTCTTCGATGTGCCAAAGTGCATGAGATTTGCAAAATAGCACAGGCTTTGAAGAGCAGTCACATTTTCCATATGGCTTACTCTTGCATTGACTAATATAGCATTTTGGGGGATTTATCATATTTATTATAGAATTATGAACTAGAAAATCTAGACTGGTTTTCAATTAGCAAATCGTTGGTGCAGATAAGCAAATACTTGATTAATAACAAGTGAGAAAGAGCAAACATATAAACAATAATCCCGCTCTTCTATATTTTGGACATTTAATATCTATTATCTATTTTTGAAAACTTGGATTTAATGGAAATTTATGCTAAAAATAATTAAATTTTAGCTCCAGACTCATTACTATTTAATATATCATCCGAAGAGGTATTGAATTTATAATATTCTAATCGTAATTCTTCTAATGATTTAGATTCAAATTCGTAATTTGCATTAATACTTGTAACATATATAACAGTGGATGCATCGTCTTGAACAGGCGTAGGGTGATATTTTATAAATTTTATGTCTCTCGTTTGTATATTTTTACATGAAGAGGTACCAGGATTTAAAAGTGTTGATTGATTTGGTTGAAATCCACATGGTCTATTAATTTGAAATCCACCTTGGCTATTGAGTTGAAATAGGCCTTGGCTGTTGGGTTGACAAGCAATGCTGGGCTGAATAGCACTGTTGGGCTTAATGGCATTATTGGGTTGAATAGCACTGCTAGGCTGAACATCACTGTTGGGTTGGATAGCACTGTTGGGTTGAAAAACACTGTTGGGATGAATAGCACTGCTGGGTTGAATAGCACTGTTGGGTTGAATAGAATTGTTGGGTTGAATAAGACTATTTATCGGGTGAAATAAACCTTGGCTATTGGTATGGAGTAAGCCTTTGCTATTTGGTTGAAGTAGACTTTGACTTTTTGGTTGAATTAGGTATTGGCTATTGTTGGGTTTAAATAAGTCTTGGCTATTTGATTCACATAGGCCTTGACTATTATCAAGAGTTAGAGAACTAAAAAGAGATGGAAGTCTTTGATTATCAGAAATTGGTCTTTGTATCTTGAATAATGAATCTGTGTCTTGACCTAAAAATGCTTGAGTAAGCTCAGGAGTTGATATGCTAATTATTCTTTCTACTTTTTCTGTTATATTATCCCAATTAGCAATATTTGCTGTTGAAAGACTCCAATTTTTCAGATTCATCTTTGCATCTAGTGGGTTTAATTTAAAAATGCTTTCAAAATCATTTTTTGATGCTATATCAAAAAATTCCTCTCTCTCTGTTTCATAAATTAGCTTGCTAAATTTTTCTTCAAGTTTACTTATGTTTGCAAGCGCTTTAGTTAATGAATTTTTTACAACTTTAATAATCTCTTTAGAATTTTTGATAAGTTTGCTTCGTAATTTCAATAAATTTTCATTCATCTCAATTAATTTGCTTTTAATTAAAGCTTTGGTTTCCATATGTGGTTTAAAGTAAAGTTTTAAGCATCGGTGCCGCTTATTATTTTCTACATCTTCGATATGCTGAAGTGCATGGGATTGACAAAATAGCACATGATTCACATCACAGTCACATTTTCCGTATGGCTTGTTCATACATTCGTCAATAAAGCATTTTGGGTTCCTAATCATATTATTATTATAAATTTTCTTTAACCCCCCAAAAAGTTAGAGAATGCAATCAGACGAATTTGTTGTTATTTGTATGCAAAATGGTATAACAGTCATTTGCAATTGAAGCTAACTTTTCTTTTTTATTTTGCAAATAAAAATGTTCAGCTTATATTTTTAAAATAAAGCCAAAATCTTCATAGAAATGCTTTAAAATAGAATCAACCTCTACTATTTTCAAAGTGCGCGATAAAAAAGTATCTTTTTTCGTTTTTTTATTTTGAAGGTAACAGATTTCATGATTAGACTCAATTTCAGCAATTTCTTTCTTATTAGACTCAGTTTTATCAGGATTCTTATGCTACTCTGTTTCTTTTTAAAATATTTTATTTTATGTATCAATTATTGTTCGAGCTGAATATAAAAATGTAAAAAATTTAATTTATTTATAACATATTTTGATGAAGTCTCTGTCAGATGAATGATGGATCCAGGAAATTGATAGCGCTTATAAAAGCTTACAAGAAATATCTACATATATCATATTTATTTCCTGGTGCTCAAGAACAATGACTTTGATATACTCATCAAAAATCTTGGGAATTTTTGAAACACTTATGTTTGGTATATCAATTTTTATTTATTTTTTGGCACAAAAAATCGTCTTTTCTCATAAAGGAAAAATAATTATGGCTATCGTAGTTGCAGAATATGCAAACTTTTGAACATGGACTGTAGTGCATTTAATTAAAAAAGATTACAACCCTTTGGGGATTATTTTCGCAACAATATTTATCATTTTTATTCAAACTCAATATGTTAGGTCAAGTGCTATTGTTTTTGCAATTGGAATCAAGCATATTATTCAATGGTACGTTATTCCGGCTTATTTCGGACTTGCTGAATATTCGCATGATGTCCATGCTTACGCTGCAATTGGAGGAATATTACTATTAAGTTATTTAAAAACGATGCGCAGCCGTATGGTGAGACTTGAAAGGTTTGAATACAAATCAAAACTAGAAGAAACGAAACAGAAGTTCTTTGTTGTCTTACAAAACTTTCCTGATGGATTAATCGTACTTTCTAACAGCTCACAAATTGAGCTAGCAAATGAGAAAATTCAATCTATGCTGAACTGTTCAAAAGATTCACTCTTAGATATAATAAATTCCCTTTGTTATTATGAGCAAGATACTAATTCTACATCAAATCGCCACTTAATTGAAGACATAGACAATTGCACAGAATTTGACATGGACCAAGAAATCGCTCTCGGGATTGTTTTATTTAATGATAAATTTCTTGAGTGGAGGGCGAAAAAGATCCTTTGGGGTTCTGAAGAAGCGATAATAGTCACTGTTCATAATATTGATCACATAATACAATCTCAGCAAACATTAACTCAACGGCGATTTAAGAATGCAGTATTTCATTCTTTATCCCATGAATTGCGAACACCAATAAATGCTATTATATCTATATTAGATCAAGCTTTAATCAATGATGTAAATAAAGATAAACTTGCTTTAGCTTATGTTTCTTCTAAGCAGCTGTTATCATCTATAAATGATATGCTTGATTTTTCAAGAATTGTCAATGGAACGTTCAAGTCTCTTTCTACAAATTTTTCTGTAAGAAAAATGATTGATGAAATATATCAGCTGATTAAGAAACAAGCTTTACAAAAAGGAATTGATGTAAGAACAAGAATTGACCAGAGCATTCCAGACTTGATAAACTCAGATTCGAATCGAATTTTTCAAATATTGCTGAATTTATCAATAAATGCATTAAAGTAATTGCTATTTAGGTTTACGAAAAGAGGATACATAGAAATATGTGCCCTTATGACATTTGAAAATAAATTAAAGTTCATTATAAGAGACACAGGAATTGGATTCTCATTCGACAAACTGAAATGAATTAGAGAGATGCTGATCAATATGAAAGTTACTGATATCGGCAAAGAAGGCCTTGGATTAGGGCTATATATATCAAATATGATAGTAAAGCAGCTTGGCGGAAGCCATATAAGAATTCATTCAGAGCTAGGAGTTTATACTTCATTTAGCTTTTCTATTGATATAGGACTTGAAAAACCAGAAATTTATAATGACGATTCTCCAAAGATCCCGTCAGAAAAAAAATTCAATATAATAAATCGATTATCTCGCCCACGAAAACGTTCAATAAAAATCCAGAAAAAAGTGCTACTCGTGGACGATAATGATTTAAATAGAGCAGTTGTCGGAACAGTTTTGGATTCAAAACACATTTCATATATGGAAGCAAGTGATGGAAAAGAAGCTGTAAATAAAATCATTGAGTATGACAAACTTGGAGGATTTAAAGTAGTAATAATGGATTGTAATATGCCTATAATGGATGGCTGAGAAGCAACTAGCACTATTATACAAATGCACAATGACAATGAAATTTCTAATTTGCCTGTGATCATTGGATATACAGCATTTACTTCTGATGAAGATATACAGCTTTGCTACAGGTGCGGGATGGTTGAATATATTGCAAAGCCTGCAACGGCTGACATACTCTTGAAATCTATTTTTCGATATTTAGATGAATAACAGAAAGATATTATTTATGGTTCTATTATAATTAATTGTAAATTTTTGTTGCTAAATGAATAAATAGTTATTTTATAATGTAGAGTTTTCCAAATTACAATCTCATACCAAATAAGTAATATTGCATAAGACTGTAGCAAAGGCTTATCAAAATTCATCTATTATATTTGTCAGCCTTCTTTAAGTCAAAATTAGTAATTCAAAGCCTAATGTATATATAAAATATTGAAAGCTTTGATGAAGATAAAATGATCAGAAACATCTTTGATTCAAAGTATGAATAATAAATTAGCATTTAATTTAGGTAAAAATTGCAAAGGTCTATATATATTTATAATATTAATTGATGTGATGCTTTATTTCTTAATTGTTTGAGTTTTAATTTTCACACCATTTTAATTATAAAACGGCAATGCTAATTTTTATCCTTTTAGGCCTAACATTTGGGAATGATATTTGTGATGTTTCTGTCGATGGCGGCGTTTGCCTCTATGAAGGTGAATCTGTGATAAAACCACCATCAAAACTAAGCTCTTTAACTGGGTATTGAACCTTTGATGATAATAAAGGCTTAGACTATTCAGGATACAATAATCATGCAAAATCTTCAGTACCTGCAGGGCATTCATCAGGCGGCCGAGGATCTAGTGCAAAATTCTCTGGCTCTGAATATTTTGAAGTTCCAAGTGACGATTCTATAAGCGCAAAAATATTTTCAATTACTTTTTGGGTCTATCTTGAAAAAGATGATACATCAAAATCCAAAGAAACATGGTGTCCAATATTACAAAAAGGAGATGATGACATTGAAAATTTAATATATGAAAGAACACCAGGGATTTTCTGGAATCGAGAAACAAGAGCGTTAAGAGTCTATGTCACGACTACTGAATCATCAGATTTTCCTGAAGGGGAATATGTAGACTCTAATGCCAGACTTTTACATCATAGGTGGAACCATATAGCAGTTGTAAGGACACAATCGAAAATTAAGCTTTATGTGAATGGAATCCAAGACAATTCAAACTCTACATCAGGATGGACAAGTCCAAATGAGTCACCTTTATATATTGGTGGGACACCAGCAACAATAGAAAAGTGTTTGCTACATTTATTGGTAGACGAAACTAGATATTATGAAAAAGAATTATCTGATATGGAAATTGAAGCAGAAGCAGCTGGAGCTCTAGGACAGGTTGAACCAAGATTTGTTAGATTGGGTTGTGTAGACTGTACAGTTTCTACAGCAGAAAGTTCTTGCACAAGTGATTATCACCTTTGCACGTCTATTGAACTTCATTCTGGGGCTTATAGTGTCTCAAGGATTAATGGCTGGACAGAATTGAATAAAAATGTTTGGTCATATAGCGCACTTGAAACTGACTCAGAAAGCAACGACCAAGGCTTAGGTTTATGCTGTTTGAATCTTGGCTAATAATTTTACATAGAATTCTGATTTAAATTTTATAATAATTATGAAATCTCATAGTGAGCTTAAATTTAACCCACAAGGAGTTATGGGGAGGATGGAATGATTTCGAGATTTAAGAAGAATTTTTAATAAATCTGGGATACAAGAAAACAAAAACTCCGAAAATGACATAGATTCAATTCAAAAAAATCAATTATTAGAAGAGCTTAATAATCGAGCTCATAAGTTCGAACTGCAATCAGTTTCTGATATTGATGCTAAGAACTCAATAACATATTTTAGTTTTGAAGAAGTCTTTAACTGTCTAAAATCAGCTGACTCTAAAATTTTGACCTGAGACAAAGTTATTGATTTGCTGATATCATTATCAGTCACGTTAAAAAGCAAAAAAACCCAGAAAAAATCTGATAAAAGTTACTATAGAAATCCTTCAATAGACATAGAAAATCCTCGGCAAATAGAAGTAACACCTTATACAATAGATGAACTTTCAAGTATTCTAGATCAAGCAAATGCTCCACCCAAGCCCTATCATGGATGCTTATCGTTAAAAGATTTAAGGACTCCTATTAAAAGCTTCAGAGAAACCCCAGATGACACCGTTAATAATACACTTTCTCGATGCTCTAGCTCAATAAAGCTGTTGTGCAGCGAAATCGAAAACTATGAGGAAATAAATTCAGGGAATTCTTATGATTTAAGTTTTCCTGGCAATAAAAGCTCTATTGTCCCAGAAGCAAAATTAAGAAAATATGGGAATTCACTATTATATTTAAGTTTGGCAGGGAATTTATTGACTCATACAAAATGGGAGTTTCCCGAATCGCTGATAATTTTGAATTTAGCTTCAAATGAAATCCAAGAATTTAGTATGTCCAAAAACTTACCAAGCCTGAAATTATTGAACTTAAGCAATAATAGAATTAAAAATATTGGAACTTTGTTCAGGATTAAAGGAACAATCGAGCTTTATGCAGGATATAATTGCTTAGCATCAGTAAGTACTTTATGCAAGTTGGAAAAGCTTAAAATTTTAGATATTCAGCATAACTCTATATCAAATTTTGAAGATATTGCGATATTATCAATAAATCCAAAACTCACAACTATGAATATCAAAGGAAATCCTATCGAGTCTCGGCTTAATTTTCAAGAGTCAATAAAAATTACTTTGCCCAAAGTCTACAACTTAAACCCTTTGAGTATTTTTGAATTTTCTGAGTTTAAAGATTTTGGGTATATGCCTTTTATTCCGCTCAAAAAGCCACCAGAGCAATCTAAGCCATATCGCCCAATAGGCCCAGAATCTTCTATAAAAGAGAATTTTTCTATTGAATCTTCTCGACCATTAACTCCTGTAAAACCTCAAAGTGTTTCTTATTCCCTCAACAGTTCAAAAATTCAAGAAAGCTTTATCAGTCTATCAGAGAGAACTAAAATTGCAGCAGTCCCTCAAGCTCCTTTCCATAGCACAAAGCATGAGGAAGAAGAGTCTGAAACTCCTATAAAATTTTCAGAAACTCCATTACAAATTCCAACACCTAGGAGTGGAGAGTTTCCATCAAGACAAAGATCTCAATCAGTGACTAAAATTTCTTTTGCTCAGAATAATAAAAATGACATTGAAAATTCTTATAGTTCAATGCCTCAGACAAAGCCATTTTCTAAACTATTTGAGAGTTCCAGAAATAAAAGCAAAGAAGATGCATATGAAGAAATGATGAGCTTCATGTCACAGGCTGAAAACAGAATAAAAAAAGAGCCAGAAATTAAAGAAAATTTCATTGAAAGTACTGTAAATGTTGCTTCAGCCCCTATTTTAAAATTCAAGAATGAATATGGAATTAAACCTGTGAAGGTAAACTATGGAAACCCAGAAGCAGCGTTAATGATTGGGCCACCTGCAATAAAACCACAAACAAAGCAAAAGCCATCTGAAAGTGCTTATGAAAGGTTTCAATATGAAGGGGCAAGAGGCAAAGGAAACTCTATGATGTAATTTATTTAATAATATTTATATTATATCAAAATTATTTCGAAAGATTTTATTTTCTTCTTTATCATTTTTTTCAAAAATGATTTCTGATATATCTTCATATATAGCTGTAATTCTTGTAGTTTTATTGTTAACTTGAATTACTTCTAATGCTGATCTAATTGAATTTAGTGCTTTAGAAATTCCAGTATCAATAAAAATTGCTTTTTGATTACATTTTTCTATAATTTGAGGAAAGATAGTATGTCCCATTACCATAAACTCGGCCTGCATAATTTTTAATGTTTTTACCACGTCATCACAAATCACTCTTTCATTTTCTAAAGCATACCCTCTATATCATAAAGGTCCACTGCTTCCATATAAAATCTTTTTATCATAATTGCTTGTTTTATAAAGATAATTGATATTTTCTATTGTTTTGTACTCTTCAGCAATTTCTTTGCTAATTCCTCCATGCATAAAAATAATATCACCAATCTTCTCTACGATCTTTTTATCCTTTAGGTATTTTCCATATTTTCCTTCTTTCTTAAATGCTTGCTCTCTTGCAGAGCTTCCTCTGAAAGACTTTAAATCACCTTTACTAACATATCTTCAATCGCCCCTTATGTTCATTTCTTCATGATTTCCCAGCAGATGAATTATATTTTTGTGTGAATTTTCTATTAAAAAATCCAAGATTTTTATAGTATCATCTCCTCTATCAATTGTATCTCCAGTGATCATTAGCAAGTCCTCTGATTTCCAATTCGTGAAATTCAAAATGCTCATAAATGCATCAAAGTCTCCATGCAGGTCTCCAATAACTATCATTCTTATTGTATTTGTATCAGGCTGTATGCTTTTTCCTACACAAATTTCAGCCAAAATTACTAAAATAACAAAAATTTTCATTTATTTCTATTCTAAAATTTATTAGAGATTTACAAAGGCGGGATCAAGTTTTGTGATGTGAGCTGAAGACCGTTCATATTATGCAGCCCCACAACATGTGAATCAATATATGGTAGCTCAGGTGGCTTAAATTCGGGATCAAGAACTTTGGCTCTAGTAGCTAAAGCATCCCACTTGGCTTCTGCCTGTGCTCTTTGTGGCAGATTGTGCATTATGCTGAGAGAGTTGCTTCTTGCCATATCTCTTGATCCGATTTGCAGAGCTCTATCAAAAGCTACTGGGTCTATTTCTTTGAGAATCACCTTCAGAGCATTGAGTGATTCTTGAAGAATTTTATGCCAATGAGTGTCAGCTAATTCTACAATGATTGGGACAACCATTGGGAAAGTCACTTGTTTGAATGTTCTAAGAATTCCTAAGAAATAATCATTTTCGAAAAAACACATTGCTCTGTCAGCAACCTGAAGCTGAGGCCCAGATATGCATCTTACTAGTCTCTTAAACAATTTTGGGATGAGCGGCTCTAGCTTTGCAAGCTCACAGACTTCTAAAACGTCTTGCAACTCTGATAAAAATAGGGTTTCTTTAGGTGAGTTGCCAAATGGCCAATATCTCAATAACCCTTCTACGAGTGGGATTGCTAATGAATGGTCTTTGCTTAAAAACAGCATTGAGCACCTTAGTAGCTGCTCATGGAAAATATGAGAAGTTTGAACTTTGTGTAGCGGGATCATCGCAATTTTGAAGAAAATCACATGCTCTTCTCTTAGTGGGACTGCAAATCCACTAATTATTGATGCCAAAATATCCAGTAGCTCGCTAGCTCCATTGAATCGCTGTGTTTCGTGAATCATTGTTAAGAAGCAGTCATTAATCGCTTTTCTTATCATTTTTCTTCTAGGAACCAATTTTGCGTAGAGTCTATGCAAAATGTTTTTCAAGTAATCTCTTTCTCTTGGCTCTTCGCTATCGAAAAGCTGCAAAAAATCTTGTATGAATGAAGGAGTAACGTAGATTTTAAGGCTTTTTACGTCAGTGGCTTCGCAGATAATTAATTCAAAAAAGAACTCATATACACCTTGCAAATGTGGCCAAGCTGGATCAATGACGATATCTTCATCGTCGACTCCTCCTCCTTCTCCTGGAGATAACTTTTCGCCTCCTTTTTTGTCCATAGGTAGAGGTCTAAAAATGTTTTTCTTGATCATATCTATGACGAGGTCAAGATGAGGGATGACATACTGCGCAACATTTTTTGAATCATTGAGGAATTCTTTGAGTTCTTGCAAAGCAGCGAGACGATCAGCTTTAGGTCTCACATCTTTATTGTCATCTGAATAGTCAAAGGTGACACTGCACATTTGAACTCTCTTCAAAAACATTTCTTTGGCATCCTTTGTGTTATGCTTAGGATCAGCTTGAGCTTTACCACGTATTGGAGCTGCGGCAGGTCCTTTGCCTGTTTTTGCTCCTACTTTGCCTCGATTGGCAGCTGTGTTTTGGCTTTTGTATGCGCTTGGTCCCGACATACTGAATATTTATATAATAAGAAATTTTATTTTACTAAATCATTGGCTGATTTGATACTTTTTGTAATCAGTTGCTTCTGAGTATTAAATAAAACCTGAATTATATATCTAGAAAAGCAAAGAGAACTAAAAAGTCTGAGCAAAAAGACACAAAATATTTAAAGGTTAAAATATTAAAGAAATAAGAATAAAAATCTATTTATAAGATAAAAATAAATAACGAATTACTTTAATAGTTATCTTTTTTCAAATAATCCTTATTTATAATTCTATTATTTCTGTTTCATATGGTTGAAAGCAATGTTCTGATTGTAGATAAGCAGCTACTTGAGTCTTGTTTACAATGTCCAATCTGCTTTGAGTATTTCACAATTCCTATATATCAATGCGACAGTGGACACTCAATTTGCGATCGCTGTTCTCAAAGAACACAAAAATGTCCTTCATGCAGAGAGGCAATTGGTAGAAAATTAAGGAATTATCATTTAGAGCAGCAGCTTTATCAATGTGAATACACATGCCAATTCAGTGGCTGCAATGAAAAAGTAAAACTTTCAGCAAGGCTTGAGCATGAAGAAGAATGCAGACACAACCCAAACTACCAATGTTTGTTGACAAATTGCAAGTGAAAAGGACAATTGGACTCATTATTGAGCCATCTGAATACTAAACATAAAATTCCTCACTATGATATTACAGGAAATACAGCAGAATACTCATCAAGGCTTAGATCAAGTTCATTGCCACCGACAGCTGGCTGTGTAAAACTGTTGCATACTTTTTATATAACAGAGGATCAAACTTGTACAATTTTGACGTATATTTTTATGGATTCTTTGAAAAATTTATTTTATCCCCAATTTCGGACACTTGGGAAGAACCCTGCTAAATTCACGTTAAAAATTTGGAATACTGATTCTGATGAAAATGAAGAAATTGTGATTGCAGGAATGGCGAAAACAGCTAAAAATAGCTTAGATGAAGAAAGAGAGAAAAAGCAATGCATAGCTCTTGATTTGGAAAGCTTGATAAATAGGTTTGCATTTCAAGATAAAGTTGAAAGAGGGCATAAGTTGCTACACTACAGATTGACAATAGAAATGAAAGAAAATTAATTTGTATGCTATCATTTTATAATAATCTTTGTTATTTAATTGAGTTAGCTCTGATTTTGTGATTCTTCAATAAGTTCTGTAACCGCCCTTGGGTGTCTGTGCTTATGCTGTGCACTTCTAGCATGCTCCAGAAACGTTTCTAAGTCATATAATCTTGCCACTTGCAAAACATTTTTAACTGATTTTTGTATGTTTTCACTTGGATCGTCTAAATGGACAAGAAGAGTTTCTATCGTATATTTGTAGTTCCCAAATCTGATTCCTCTTTCAAGAATGACTTTAAATAGCTTTTCAAGTGGGACGCAAATTATCATTCTTATATAATCTTGAGAGTCATCAAGTCTTTTTAATAACTCTGGATAAATTCCTGATACTAGGATTTCATCAAGGATGTGTGAATAGAACTCAAAAAATGATATTATGACTCTACAAGCAGAAATTCTTAAGTCTTTGTCCCAATCGTCATCTAAACAAGTTTTGACTACAGGAAATACTTTATCTCATAGCTCTACAAATACGGAGTCTTCAATAAGCATTTTTCCAATCAGCTTTTCAAGACACAGCATACTAGAAACCCTTATTTCTACATTAGAAACCCCTACTTTTCAGGCAGCTGTAGGAACAATAATGCTTTCCAATATTTTTCTACAGTAACTTCTTATGTAACTATCTAATTCAGATAAATTCAACAAACTTTCAAGAATAACTAGCATGGTAAATCTGACCTCAGAATCTTTTTCACGCTGAGAATTGACTGACAAAACTTCAATAATGGTATCAAAATATTGAGAAACTGCATTTCCTGATTTCACAATTAAAGATTTGAATAAGCTCCTTTCTCTAGAATCTGAATCCCAGCTTTTATAGTTTCTTGCAAGCAAAGGTAAAGCTGTTGGCAATTGTGTGGCATATAGATCAGATACAGACAATAATCCACAATATTCAGCCAATATTCCCATTGTTTTTTGGACTGATTCTTGTGCTGAAGAGTTTTCAAGCAATAAAAGCGAATGGAAAAGACTATTAACATGTGAAATGCATAAAGATTTAGCTTGAAGGATTAGTGATTCTATTACTAGCTGAAGAGATTTTGGAATTTCTGGGTAATCTGATAAGTCTTTTTCAGCTACAAAGCTTACTATTTTGCTCATTTTGTCTTCAGTTAAAAGCAGTGAATTCAGCATTTTTGCAAACAAAATCAGTCCTCCTGATTTTTCTGTAGGCGAAGTTATATCAGTTAAACAAAATTTCCTAAAAAGAGTTAAAACCAAGTCAAAATCACAAAACATCCCAATTTTTTCAATGCAATTTTCAAATAAAGCTGAAAATGCTTTGTCTTCAGACTGCGCATAAGCTTTGAAAATAACTTTGAAAATTGAATCTAAGTGAGGAGTTATATGATTTTGTGCTGCTCTTATTGTATAATCCAGTATAGAAGCTGCTTTACTTCTATAGTGATCTTGCATTGTTCATTCTTGGATATCATCTAAAGCTAATTGTACTAATTCTTGGAGATTTCTTAAAATTAAAAACTCGCCAGCATCAGCCATTATGTAATCTTCGACATTTTCTGTAAATTCTTGAGCTAAGACTTTTCTCCTGGATCCAACACTATCTATTATTTCATAAATTCATGTGAATTCGCTCTCTGAAAACCCACCAAGCAATAAATAGCTTAATTTTGCTTCAAAAGTCCTTAGCACAGTATATTGTAATTTACACATAATGTTTCCTATAACTTTATAAAGCTCTTCTCTAACTTCTTTTCTCCTATCTAATTGTAATTTTTTAAAATCTACGATTATGTCATCAAATATAAGCGCGCCTTCACATACACATATTTTTCCAAGTGTTGTTAAAGTTTGAAGCCTGACTTTAAATTGCTGATGATATAAATTATTTCTTAAGCTATCAAAAATTCTTTTGCTTGAAAATCCTATTCTATCTCCAAAAGCGTCGCATAAAATTGACACAATTTCAGCTATTGAAATTTTAATAGCTGGGGATGACTCTTTTCCTTGTTTACATATAATATCAATGATATATCCAAACGAAGGTAGTAAAAGATTCCAATATGTAGTTGCAATAAGTTTTAAGGTAACCGATTCTTTGACCTTTATTTCTTCACATGTCTCTGGGCATGGATCATGACCTAATCTTTCATGAAGTTTTTGAATGATATGAGGAATGTCATCTTCATTGATTTTATTTTGTGACAGAAGCTGGTTGATAAGGTCGATGACTTTTTCTCTATTGGATTCACTAGAATCACTAAAAATTTCTATCAAAACTGGTTTGAGCTTGCTTGAAAAAAGAGATTTTACATTTTCTGGAGATTCTGACCGAAGAATATTAGAAAGCTGAACCAGACCGTCTTTACGCTTATTACGGTTAGGATCGTGAAGGAAATTAATAAGCTGACCTATGCTAACAGCTTCTTTTTGCCCGCTTTCCATTTATTATTTAAGTAGGATAAGGAAAATTGTAAAGCAAATAATTAAGTTTACGAGATGCCAAAAATAGTAAGATCATTTCAATAATATTTATGAAATAACTCTGTAAAGCATAAGAACATTATGATAAGTGGTTTAAAATATAAGTTTGAGCCTTTATAATCGAAATTGTTGGATAAATTACTTCTAAGCTCGTTTTTCGATGAAGTTTGTAATCTTATCAAAAAAGAATTTAATCCTTGGTAATTTGCTAAAATAAGGCAATTCTAGCTTTTAATTTTATTATTATAAAGATGCTTTCTAAGATCATCAAACTAGCAAGTAAATTTTCGACTATATCCGAAAGTAGACTTCCTCCCAGATATTATACAGCACCTGCGGGTCGCCAGAGAAGCTATCCTAAATATTCTAGCTCAAAATATAACAGAAGTAGCCGCACATCTCAAAATTATAGTGAATCTCAATCATCAGGTTTTCAAAGGAGTCCAATGAAATTTGATCATTATTCTGAAGTAACATTGCTCAATTTACAATCAGAAATTAGAATATTGCTAAATTCATCACATAAATTACTCTCCATAGCCAATTCAATACACCAGTCAAAATCTGAGAAAGGCTATGATTATGAAGGCTCTACAACTGATAGAATGTTTAAGTGGTCAGAGTTTTTATATGAGGTAAAAGCTTCAACCGATGATATATCAAAACTAATAAAAATTATTGAAGAAAAAGGATTATATATGAAGCAAATCCAAAAAGAGGAAACTAAATCATTTTTACCTGAAACAAGCCCACAAATATCAAAGACATATACACAGGCAGAAAAAAATGAGCAGAAGCTAAATAAAGAGCAAGCTACTAGGCAGGGAGATGAAACTCTTAATACAGAAAGCAAATTGAGTGAAGATTCTATTACTAGTCTCAATGAGCTTTACAAATCATGCTACAGCACAATGCAAAATCGTATGAGTAAAGGCATGCTCGTGCAGCAATTCAAAAAAATTGACAGCTCCACCTTCGAAAACCTCACTGAAGTCCAAGCAAGTACAATTTGTTTGGCCCTCTTGCAATGCTATTCAGAGGAAACTAAAGAAGCTATAGAAAGAGCTTTAAATTATCTCGACAAAAGTTTCGCAGAGAGTCTCAAAGTTTATAAAAACTCTAAAGAAATTGAACTATTTCTTCAAAATCGTTTGAAAATTTATAAAAACTGTGACATTCCGATAAGAAATCAACTTCACACTGCTTTATTTGATTTTATGATCAAAAACTGTGATCCAATAAATGAGATAGCTCAGATCAACAGTATTATGCATCTGCTGCATCCTATTAAAAACCAGAATAATTTTATTGCTGATTTAGCTCTTTTGGTAAACAAAATCAAGCTGACTGATTTGCAGACTTCGTTTTCAGAAGTCCTGGACAACATATTAGATACTTTTACATTTGCATTGGAAATGGTAAAGAACAAAGATGTTAAGCTTGAAATAGCAGAGAAAAGAGATTTATTTGAAACAATTATGGACATCTTAGCCATGCGCTTTGTTAAAGGAGAATTGTCATTTGATCTTACTTCAAAATATATCAATGCCTTCACACCTACAAAAAATAAAGAAAACCTTTTGAAGATCCTTACAAATCCTGACAAACTTGCCTTGAAAAGCATCGAAAATAAGTCTATTCTTTCTCTATTGAAAACAGGACTGCAGACATATAGTGACGACTATAAAAAGCTTTGCGAGTTTGTTTTAAAGCCTATTTATGATATTTTTTTCAGCAGGATACAAAATATCAAAAATCAGATGATTGTGGAAATTCTGGAAACTCTTATGCAAACTTGTTATTACCTTGAAAATAATTTTTACGATGCTTGCAATATTGTTATAAATGATTCAACAGGTACCCGTGGTCCAAAAGAAAATAAATTAGAAGTTTTATACACTATGCTTAGATTTATTTGGGATTCTACAGGGCAGGTCAACCAGGAGCACTTTGATAAACTTGCAGATATGATATTTAAATTTTCAGGAGATACAGCTGAAAGTATGCTTATAAAAGTAGCAACTTTGCTATCACAGGTCGATTTAGAATTCAATGATTTCTGGTCAGAGTTTTATAAAGAGGTAGAGATTTCATATAAGCACGAAGAAAAATATTATAAAAACCTGTATCAGATTTTATTAAATTTGCATGGGACATCAAAATATGATACTTATAGACACACTTTAGAGCCCTACACAAGTTTAATGGAGACAAATTATAAAGAAGATGCTGAAAAAGCATTCAAGCAGCATCAAAAACCTCGTGCTTATGAGTTTTTGAATAATTTGTTGAAAGAAAGAAAAATTGAGTATCAGGAAAATTTTTATGATGGATTTTACTTCGATTTTGTAATACCTTCACAGAAGATTGCAATATCACTGATGCCTTACGAAAATTATGTTTTTCCTGAGTTGCGAATAAAGCAAAGCTCACTAGCACCAACTCGTTACCTGGAAAGCAAAGGATGAAAAGTTTGCAGTATTCCGTACTTTGCATTAAATTCTTCAAAACTAGCAGGATTAGTTGAATCAATTTTAGATTCCAATAAAGTAGATAATACAAATAATCAGTAAATTTTAGTTGAAATTCAAATTAAAATTTAGCCTATAAATTTAAATAATGATTAGCACAGTAAATAAAAATTTAGTAAATTATCATAAATTCAATATTTAAAATTTATTTAATAGGAGAACTATACCGCAGGCTAGACCGGGACTTAGAAAATCTATACCGAACAGGAGTTAATTCCACTCTAACTCCACGGTCATTAGATTTCTCATCTTTCAAAGGATTTAGTTCAACTCAAAAATGTCGGTTTCTTCTGCTTATTGCTTCTTTTTTATAGATGTCAATTTTTTCTTTCTCTTTTTTAACAATTTTTGTATGGTTTTCAGGGCTTGAATATGGACTTTGGATAGTTGGTGACGGTGATCTTCTTGCGAATGGAGACTGAGCTTTACTTGTATTTAAAACTACTTCTCCAGATAATTTTTGGAAAATTTTTGCTCGTGAAGAAGGCCTCATAGGCGATGGTGTAAGATTTTTTGCTTTAAAATCTTTTACTTTTTTGATAGAAAGACTTTTTCTAGCGATGTCATTAGGTTTTGGACCTTTATCAAATGGTTTATTTTCGATTAAAGGCAGTTTTTCTTTGAATTCTTCATGATCAATTTGAAGGAAATCCTCAGGCAAAAATTTTAAAAATAAAATTTCAAATATGATTTCGTCAAAATCTTGGCTGATTAAGAGCTCGTCATTTGAGGGCTGATTAAAAAAATGCATTTCTCCATCTAATGAAGGCATGTCATTAATTTTCTTGTGTTCTTGGGATTCTGGAAAAAATTCGAAAGTTGAAGTACTTTCACATGACTCCACATTTATATTTCCTATCTCGATTTTTTCTATAAATCCTTTGGCAATATTTTTAATTTTTAGGCTTTCTATGCATTCCATCATTTCTTTGCATAATTTGATAGTCGATTCTGTATTTTTTTCTAATTTTAGCTTAATTCCGCCCAGGCATAAGCTGATAATTCCACACAATTCTTTTTGATTCTCTTCAGTAAGTTTTGTAGTTAAATTTCCACCCATAACTTCTGAGATTATATCTGAGGCTAATTCTATATAAGTGGCTGCTTTTTGAAAATGCTTTATAGATCACATGATAATAAAAGTCACTATGTGGCAGCATAATTGAATGTCAGCTTCAAAAGACTTATTGTGCTTATTTGCTGTTAAAATTACTGATTGAATTTCATATATGAACCGTAAAGCCTGATGGGTTTTATGTGCCCAAACTATAGAATAATTACTTATAAAAGAAAAATGCCATGGTTGAATAAAACAGAAGTTTTTCTTGTGATAAAGAGTGCTTGGGGATTTTTGAGGCAAAAAAATCGATTTTGAGAGCTTTATTAAGGATTTGTGAAGCTTCAAAGAGCTTGTGATGTTGAATTAAAATGATCCCAAGAGATGTCGCTTCACTGATAAAACTTAAAAACCGAGAATAGTGATCAGAATTGTCAATAACAATGAGTTTTCGGAGTTTTTCAAGTTTTTTATATTCTGCAGATAATTCTTGTAATGCTTCTTGTATTGAATAATATTTTTCGTCCATGCTAAGAAGGTTAAGTTAATTTTTATTTAAATCTTATGAAAATTAAAATCGCATTTTTATATGATTAGCTGAAATAAGCATTTTAATGATGAGTGATGATTGAAAAATTTATTTTAGAAGTAGTGAACTGATAATCCTGAGATTCCTGAAAAGGATAATTTACAACCTATAGCAAATTGGTAAATAAACAATTTAAGTATATAGCATTTATATAATAATTCTTTTATATTTACTATTCCCTGTATCGAATATAATTTTGCCTGTTTATCATAGACATCATATTTTCATCACTAATTTTACAGGCAGTAAAGAATTTCCATAGCCATCTTATAGCGCCTTCTTCTGTTCCTCCAAAATCTGCTTGATAAGTTTGTAACAATTTTGGTAAAATTAGTTCTTCTATGGTTAAGTTTAAACAAACTTCTCTATTGCGATACCTCAGTCTTTTTTTCCAATATATCATCAACTCCTCCATAAAAATCAATTATAGGCTGTATAGGATACGGTGGATCCTGACATATGATTATTATTCTTAGATCTTAGTTGGCAATTTGACAGCCTATTTCTTGGATCTGAATTATAAAAAACCCTAGTATAGCTGCCTGGTGGCTTTTTATTCCCTCTTAATACCCCATGCTTTAGCTCTTTTAGAGTGTAGTTTAAAAAATTGATACAATAATAAAAATTATCTGCTAAATCTTTGAACCACCCTGCCTTTGTATCTTCCAACTCAATCATTTGGTGCAAAGCCATGATTGATAAATTGTTAAAAAGAACTCAACTTTTTCATTTCTTGCCAAATTTCAAGTTCCTACTCTTTGCAGCTCTCCTACTGCTCGAATTAATTCTCTATATTCATTGCTACTTCTTATTGTTTCCACATTATCTTTACATCTTAGGCAAGACCCCTCTATATTTATAGCAATATTCAGATATAAATAAAAATTATTGGCTTAATAGTTTAATATATAATAATTTTAATTTTAGTATTAATCTCTATGAATTAAGCTAAGCCAGCTTCGACTGTAGACGAGTTTTTTGAACGGATTTTCAATTTATCAACTACAGTTTTTACAGCCCCTGGCCTGATAGGCTTGATCAGGTAATCCAGGGCACCAAGATCCAAGTTTGCGTAAACTTTGTCCATTTCGCTATTTGCTGAAAGCATGACAACAGGGATATCTTTGAGATCTGGCGTTTCTTTTAACTTTCCCAGAAGTTCAAGACCATCCATTCCTGGGAGCTCTAAATCAAGAAGGATCAAGTCGTAGGTAGATCCTTTTTGTTTTAAAAGTTCTCAAGCCATATGCCCATCTTCAGCTGTCTCTACTTCGTGATCAAGTAGAGAGAGTATATCAATCATTGCAAGGCGTTGGAATGGTTCGTCTTCAACAACTAATATATGAATTAAAGCCTCTTCGACTGTAGGCGAGTTTTTTGAACGAATTTTCAATCGATCAACTACAGTTTTTACAGCCGTTGGTCTGATAGGCTTGATCAGGTAATCCAGGGCACCAAGATCCAAGCTTGCGTAAACTTTGTCCATTTCGCTATGTGCTGAAAGCATGACAACAGGAATATCTTTGAGATCTGGCGTTTCTTTTAACTTTCCCAGAAGTTCAAGACCATCCATTCCTGGGAGCTCTAAATCAAGAAGGATCAAGTCGTAGGTAGATCCTTTTTGTTTTAAAAGTTCTCAAGCCATATGCCCATCTTCGGCTGTATCTACTTCGTGATCAAGTAGAGAGAGTATATCAATCATTGCAAGGCGTTGGAATGGTTCGTCTTCAACAACTAATATTTGAATTAAAGCCTCACCAGCCATTTGACTAATAAATTCTAAAGCAAAATAAATTAAAAAAATAGCCAAGCTTAGAAAATGTTACAAAGCATCAAGCAAATATCTAAAAGTCAAACCTTTGCGAAATGGCAAATCTCGAATAGTGATTTTAGAAATTTTTGCCTATTAGACAATTATTTAGATTACTTTTCATTATTTTGACATTTTGCATATTTTTTATTTCATTTTTACCATTTTTTGAGATTTTTGGAGTATTGTCATGATTTTTAGTGCTTTACTTTTAAATTTTCTTTATTTTCATTATTTTTATATTTTTTCTAATTTGAATATCAAAGTGTATCCGATTTATTATATGCCTCATAACTCTCTAAAGTTACTTTGATACATCAGATCTAATAAGTTTCTCTTTTATTTTTTTAGAAATCCTTTAGCACTCTAACTGTCTTTTTCTTTCTTCTAATACTATTCCTTAAGGATATAATAATTTTTTATTTTTTAGTCTTTTTTGATTATTCCTCTGCCTCAAAGTGAACTGATAATCCTAAGATTGCTGAAAAGGATAATTTACAACCTATAGCAAATTGATAAATAAACAATTTAAGTATATAACATTTATATAATAATTCTATTACATCTATTATTCCCTGTATTGCACATATAATTTTTGCCTGTTTATCATAGACATCACATTTTCATCACTAATTTTACAGGCAGTAAAGAATTTCCATAGCCATCTTATAGCGCCTTCTTCTGTTCCTCCAAAATCTGCTTGATAAGTCTGGAACAATTTCGGTAAAATTAGTTCTTCTACGGATAAGTTTAAACAAACTTCTCTATTGCAATACTCCTCAGTCTTTTTTTCCAATATATCATCAACTCCTTCATGAAAATCAATTATGGGCTGTATAGGATACGGTGGATCCTGACATACGATTAGCACTCTTGGATCTTGATGATTTGGCAGCATATTTCTTGGATCTGAGTTATAAAAAACCCTAGTATAGCTGCCTGGTGGCTTTTTATTTCCTCTTAATACCCCATGCTTTAGCTCCTTTAAAGTATAGTTTAAAAAATTGATACAATAATAAAAATTATCAGCTGGATCTTTGAACCACCCTGCCTTTGTATCTCCCAGCTCAATCATTTGGTGCAAAGCCATGATTTGATAAACTGCTAAAAAGAACTCAACTTTTTCATTTCTTGTCAAATTTCTGGTTTCTACTCTTTGCAGCTCTCCTACTGCTCGAATTAATTCTCTATATTCATTGCTACTTCTTATTGTTTCCACATTATCTTTATATTGACTTATGATTTGATTAGCAATTTGCACTAAATCTCTTACTACAACATGAGGAACACGCACATCTTTGCTTCATAAGTAAATCATGTTCCGTGCTACATCAGTTCTGTCTTCTCTAAACTGATAAAATAAAGTTTGAGAGAAAAGTGACTGACCATCAATATTATGAATTAAGCCTTGCTCAAGCATTTCTTGGCCCGCATTTCTGGACTGGTCTAAGGTGTATTTATATTTGCTTTGCAAATATTCTAATAAGTCATTCCCTGTAAACACCCTTTGATAAGTTTTACCAAACCAACCAATCTTTTTGTCTTGGAGGCTCATTTCTGAGCGAGCAAAGCTTGCTATATCACTAACTTGGATTATGTTTGGTTTTGGAGCATTGCCTGCTTTTTTACGATTTCGAGGATCATGATCAAAAAGAGGCATGATTGTGTCGGCGCATGAAGTTTCTTCAACAAATTTTGTGATGTGTTCTTTCACAATTGGCATATTTGCTAGGTCCCAAACTGTAGGTCGTCTATTTGGATCCTTATTTAGCATTTGGGATACAAGTAATTTTATATTAGTATCAACTATATCTGGCAATGGCTGATATTCTTTATTTAAAACTACATCAATCAAACTCTGAACATCTTTGCCTTCAAATGGTCTTTTAAATGTAGCCATTTCATATAGCACACATCCAAGTGACCAAATGTCTGTCTTTTGTCCATATTTTTCCTGTCGAAGGATTTCTGGCGCCATACTATATGGAGTCCCAGCTACACTTTGAGCCATTTCATAAGAGTTACTCAAGCTCTTCGCAATTCCTAAATCTCCTACTTTAATAACATTCCCTTGCAAAAATAAATTTTCAGTCTTTAGGTCTCTATGAAGTACATGCTTGCTGTGCATTATCATTAAGGCAATGATAATTTGAGCAAACCACATGATAATTTGCTCGTCACTTAGCCTTTCTCCTTTATTCCTCAATTCTTGCAATTTTTCACTTAGACATCCTCCTGATGCAAATTCCATACAAATGTATAAAGTTTGCTCTTCAACAATTTGCTCGTAAAACTGAATTATAGTAGGGCCTACTAAAACTCTCATAAGTGTAGCCTCATTTTCTGCATTTCTTCGGTCTCTTTCATTAGATAAAAATTGCATGTCAATTTTCTTTAAGGCCAATAATTCCCCTGTGCTTTTTTTCCTTACCAAATCGACTGATGCAAAAGCCCCTCTTCCAAGAGTCCTGATTCTTTCATATGCTTTAAGCCCAGTTTCGACTGTAGGCGAGTTTTTCGGACGGATTTTCAATTGATTAACTACCGTTTTTACAGCCCCTGGTCTGATAGGCTTGATCAGGTAATCCAGAGCACCAAGATCCAAGCTTGCGTAAACTTTGTCCATTTCGCTATGAGCTGAAAGCATGACAACAGGAATATCTTTGAGATCTGGCGTTTCTTTTAGCTTTCCCAGAAGTTCAAGACCGTCCATTCCTGGGAGCTCTAAATCAAGAAGGACCAAGTCGTAGTCAGATCCTTTTTGTTTTAAAAGTTCTCAAGCCATATGCCCATCTTCAGCTGTCTCTACTTCGTAATCAAGTAGAGAAAGTATATCAATCATTGCAAGGCGTTGGAATGGTTCGTCTTCAACAACTAATATATGAATTAAAGCCTCATCAACCATTTGACTAATAAATTTATGATTATTAAATGGAAGTTCAGAATGAATTTTTGCGCTAATAACATTAAGTTTTGCTGGAAACAACAGATTTTAATTCTTGCAAATATTTTTCTTGAAGCTTTGCTTTCATTTCAAGCCTTGAAAGAAGCTCTTTTTCACGTTCTTTCAAAGCTTTTATTTCAGTTCAATTTTGAATTGTTCTGGTTTTTTCATCAGAAAGTTTTTCTTTAATGCGAGATGGGCCTGGGGAGCTCTCAACACTTGACTTATTATATGTACTTGATAACTCTCTAAAGTTATTTTGGTACATAGGGCCAAGTGAGCTTCTCTTTTGTTTTGTCAGAAAATCTTTAAGCTCTCTAACCGTCCTTTTCCTTTCTTCTAATACTATTCCTTTATGTTTCATTATAATTTCTTTATTTTCTAGTCTTTTTTGATTATTCCTTTCCCTCAAAGTCTCCAATTGCTGCCTTTTCATCATTTCATATTGTTTTTTGTCAGCCTTTTCTTTGCGTTTTCTATTTTTCAGCTCATTCACACTATCGATATGTTTCTTTGTTAAATCAATTTTTTTCTGGGTCTTTTGTTCTTCTTTTTCTAGCTGCTTTATGCGATTTTGCATAGAAATTAGATGCTCAGTTACTTTCTTCCTCTCAACGAAAGCATTAAATAAATCAAGCCCTTCTGAATTTGTTTGCCTAAAAAAAGAGGCTTTTGAATCTCTAGGAGATAACGAATAAGGAGAGCGAAGAGAAGTTTTTGACATTTTAGATTTAATTATTGATTAATTTCAAGAGATATTTTATTAATTAAATTAATGCAATATCAAATCTAAATTAGCTGGCTATATTACAAGTAAGTTTCTTAATTTTGAAAATGGATCATTTTAATGCTCACTCTTAAGTCAGGTTATGTTTCGAAAACAGCTTCTTAGTTTTATTGTTTCATGCTAATTGATATGGTTTAAAATTAAAAATTTTATTAAAAATAGCTCGGAGTTAATCAGACGAAATAATGAATTAGATTACATGCCTTTTCCTCAGAAACGAATTGCTTCTTGCAAATTCTTTAGTCGGCCTAATTTTAGGCAAGTATTCAATTTGATTTACACTTTTTTCTCGGACTTTTACTGCGGGAGACATAGTTTCGTCAATTGGTTTCATAGCAGCAGAATTGCAAATTTCTTTAGAGTCTTGGAAATCTTGAAAATCTCTTCTATGAGTAGAAGGCTCAGAAAAATCTGCATCCATGAAAACTCCAAGCCTCAAACTGCTTTTAGATCTTTTCGGTGCCAAGTATTCTTTTTCTTTATAACTTGACCCATATGTCGTTAGATCGTTGAATTTTAATTCATCACTATGCAAATTGTGAGGATAAGGACTAAATGAGTGCTCTTTAAACGGACT
This sequence comes from Blepharisma japonicum, assembly GCA_949751835.1. Classification (NCBI taxonomy): domain Eukaryota; phylum Ciliophora; class Heterotrichea; order Heterotrichida; family Blepharismidae; genus Blepharisma; species Blepharisma japonicum. Next base: position 78,585 of record CATKHK010000124.1, on the reverse strand, counting down.
ATAATTTTTATAGGAAACTTTATATGTAGATCTTGCATCAAGCTTTGCAATATTCGGGTTATATTTTTTTTTAGTAAATTCTATAGGACCTATTGGATGTTCTTTGTATTCCAATCTATAGCTTGAATTGGAATTAAATGGATATTTAGATAGCGAATAACAAGAATCAAATGATTGGTTTATCTTGTGACTAGGAACTTTAATGTATTGGTATTCTGAGTTATAAGAAGATTGCAATTTTATAGGAATTTGACGAAATATTTTTCTGCCAGGGCACTTGTGCTTACCACAAGTGCATTTATGGCAAAGACAAAGGCCAACGTTATGGTCATTTTCTGTAACAATTCCTAAGTCTGGATCATCAAGCAAACAGCTTTGGTCTATATTTATATCAGACTTAGAGCTAACTGGCATTTGCAATTCCATATTCATTTAATTAAGATTAGGGTTAAATTATTGCAGTTTGGTCTGTAGTTTTTGAAAACTCTTTATATTTTTTCTTGTGTAAAGCAATTATCGCATTATTTACGTCAATACCAATAATTTCTTTGTTAATATTTAAGGTTTCATCAATATTTTTTTTTACTTGAGACAGCTTTTTTTCAGTATCTTTTATTCTTTTAATAAAATTATCTTTTTCCTGCTGCTTATCCAGAATTTTTTTCATAGTTGTATTTAGATTGTATTGGTTTTTTGTGAAGTTTTCATAGTGATCAGACCTGCGGATGTTGTTTCATTCTGACAGAAGTTGGGCTTGTTGTGTGTATCATTCTTTGGTTTGCTCGCGAATTTTTTCTCTATTTAATTCTTTTACATCAAATTCTTTGTTTCTCAAGGTTTGCCTTTCTTCTTCTTTTCTCAACTCTTCCATAACTTTTTTCTTCCTTTTTTGACTAACATCACTTAATTTCTCAGCAATTCCTTTTAGATAGTCCTCTCTTTTTTTCTATTTATTTCTTACTTTTGAAGCTTCTAAAGACTGGTTAAGTGTATTTATTTTTTCTAATGTTTTTTGTTCTTCATAAATTTCGAGTTTGCTTTTGTTTTCCTTAACTTTATAAGTAAAAACATTCTTTGAGTTTACTTTTTCTAGTTGGAATTTTTTTGCTCTTTTGATCGATTTTTCCATTTTTTGTTGCAGCTTTTCAAGCTTATAATCAACTTCAGCATCAACTGATAAACCTCAATAGAAAAATTACTCATTCATTCTTCTTGATGGCGTTCTAGCCGTCAGCGAAGTTTTAGATCTCTCATCACTAGCTTCATTAATAACTTCTTCCAGCATTAACGCTTTGGCTTCTTTTTCTTGTATTTCCTATTTCTTTCTTACTACATATTTTCTTTTCAATATTTCTTGCCGTTTTATATTATTTTCTTGAATTTTTTGTTTTCTTTCAGCCTCTTTTAATGCTTTATCTTCTTCTAACTTTTTAAATTTCATTTCTTGCCTGATTTCTTTGCTTATTATTTTTTTCTCCTTGTTAACTCGAAGATATTTTTGGTTATTTTGGACCCTCAGAAATCTGTCTAATTTTTGCTGTTGCAGCAAAACTTGACGTTGGGTAGAAGTTAAAGGGCTAATTGGATAATGAGGAGTAACGTCTGGCTCTTTGTGAATAACACTGAGGCTACGCTTAATTCTTAATGGAGATGGGGAATTCGTGCTTAATCTGGAATCGTCTGGGGAGTTGGTTGCACTATCAAATTTGTAAGCAAACAGTCCTTTTGAAAATAAGGTATTCGATAAGATTTCGATTTTAGCTTGACGGCGAGCTTCATAATGGTTATAGCGCAGCAATTGAACCTCCATTGTTGAGTTTTTATCAGAAAATTCTTCAATTGGCTTAGGCTGTAACTCATTAGGGGAAAGGCCAAGTTCGTTTAATGTTGGAACCAGAAGAGGATGAATATAATTGACTTTCTTCATAAAAGAGTGTATTAATTTTAGCTGATGCTTTTCAGAAGTGGATTTAGGAGCTGTGCTAGTGTTGCTTAAAGCTCGAGTTTCCATTATAAAATATATTGAAATATTAATAAATTTTGATATGCCATTATTTTCTTTGATGATGCTATACTCTTGTGAAATTAATAAAATTTATTGTAAAAATAGAGATTAATGAGATTATTACTGTCTTTCATATTAAATTATTAAGCTTGATTAATTTTTTCTTAGAGGGAATAATAATTACGTATAGTAATTTATTCCAAGTAAAATTTATTTTAATAACATTATTTATATAGTTTTCCTTACACGTCCCAATTTCAATTCAAATTCTAATAAATGGCTTCCAAAAAAGTCGAGAGCGTAAAAGTAGCGGTCCGATGCAGGCCGATGAGTGAAAAAGAGAAAGTTGACGGCAGAGCATGTATAGTCCAAGTTGATCCAAAAAGAGGCGAACTAATTGTTGCCAATCCTAAGCCAGATACTAGTGAGCCTCCTCGCCAATTCACATATGACAATACATACGGGCAGGATTCAGCTCAAGAACAAATATACTGTGACACTGCCTATCCAATTGTACAATGTGTGTTAGAAGGATATAACGGTACAATCTTTGCTTATGGACAAACTGGAACAGGCAAAACCTTCACAATGGAAGGTAAAGAGGAACCTCAGGAAAACCGTGGTATCATTCCACGTGCCTTTGAACAAATTTTCTATGGTGTCGATCAGCATCCTCAAACTCAATTTTTAATTCGTGCATCTTTCTTAGAAATTTATAATGAAGATGTCCATGATTTATTATCAAAATCATCCAAAAATAAGCTCGATATTAAAGAAAGCCCAGACAGTGGATTTTATGTAAAAGACTTAACCACATGTGTCGTCAAAGGAATTGAAGATATGAAAGCCGTGATGGAATTAGGCAAAGGAAACAGGCACGTAGGTGAGACCTTAATGAATAGAGATTCATCAAGATCCCATAGCATTTTCACTATCACGATAGAAAGCAGTGAATCTGACAATACAGGGATTAACCATTATAAAGTCGGAAAACTAAATTTAGTCGATTTAGCAGGAAGTGAAAGACAAAGTAAAACTGGATCTACAGGAGATAGGCTAAAAGAAGCTACCAACATCAATAAGTCCTTACTTACGCTAGGAAACGTTATTTCTGCGCTTGTAGATGGAGCTTCAACTCATATACCATACAGAGATTCTAAGCTAACAAAACTTCTTCAAGATTCATTAGGTGGCAACACAAAAACTGTCATGATTGCTAACATTGGTCCTGCTGACTGAAATTATGATGAAACCTTATCCACTCTTCGTTATGCAAATAGAGCCAAAAACATCCAAAATAAGCCAAAAATCAATGAAGATCCAAAAGATGCTATGCTTAGAGAACTCCAAGATGAAATCGCAAGATTAAGGGCTCAGCTAGGTGACGGAACCTTAACAGCTGAACAATTGTCTATGGGAGGACAAATTTTGCAAGCAGGAGATCCTCAGGTTGTTGAAGTCGAAAAAATTATTCGTGTTGAAGATAAGGCAAAAATTAAAGCTATTGAAGACAAAATTGTGAGGGAAAAAGAAGAAATTTTGTTGCAAACTGAAGAAAGGAAAAAAGAAATTGAAGCACAAAAAGATATAGCAGAAAGCGAGAAGAAAAAACTTATAGAGGAGCTGCAAAAAGAAGCTGAAGAACAGCAGATAGCCCAAGAAAAACAATCAAAATTGTTAAAGAAGTTGAAACAAATGGAGCAAAAAGTTATAAGTGGCGCGCAGATCATGGAGCAAGCTGTAAGGCAAGAGCAGGATCTGCAGAAAGCAAGAATGGAGCTTGAGATGAGAGAAAAGCAAGAACAGCAGCTAAATCAAGATATAAATGACAGGGAAACTGAAAATACGGAAATGATCAATAACTTCAATTCTAAACATGAGGAAATTGCTGATAAAGACAAAAAACTTAAAAAATTGTACCAGAAATTTCAAAGTGCCCAGGATGAAATGAAAGACATTCAAGGAGAATTTGCACAGGAACGTCAAGATTTAATTGATACAATAAATGTGCTTAAGCAGCAAGTTTGCTTAAAAAATCTGGTTTTAACAAGCTTTATTCCTCAAGACCAATTATCTTTAATAGAAAGCTTTGCACAGTGGAATGAAGAAGGCGAAGAATGGATCTTGCCAAGGCTAGATTTGGCAGGAAATAACTTGCGTGGCCCAGGTGCTGGAAAAATAAAGAAAAAATCCAAGAAAAATGAAAAAGAATACGACGGGGCTGTATCACAACGAGTGCAAACAGTTGTGCAAAGCATATTACAAGAATATAGCGAAGATCCTATGGTGATGCCTATAGAAGCCAACCCGACGGTCTATTTTATGTATACTGATGAAGGTGCAATGAGAGCTGACAGTGAACAGTCAGAATCAAAACCTAAAAGACTTAAAAGCGCAAGAAGACCAGCAAGTGGCAAAAAATCAAGTGCGCCCAAAGAAAGCACTCAGCCAAAGCCTGAAGAAGCTTACCCTCAAGCAAGAGGCCTAGTTAGTGCTAAAAGACGATAAGTTACTTAATCCCTTCATTATTCTTAAACGCCTCTTGTCTATGGGTATAGAGCATTTCAGTCTGCTCTTTCTTAGCCGTCCAGTAATCATCGGCATACTGCTTTGCGCCTTCGTTCAATACTGCTTCTTCTATATCTTCTCTTGAAATAATGATTCCTTTCTTTCTATTCTCTTTTTCTATTTGTATCACTTTCCTTTTAAGCATTAAATGTTGCTGCTGTCTACCTTTCGCTGTCATAGTGCCAGTTTCAGCTTTAAGTTCAGCTAAATCACATCCTCCATGGAAAAAGTCCATTCTTAATTTAGCACCTAACATAGCTGGGAATTTTCCTTTCATCTGGAGTTTATATATGTCTTCTGGGGTTTTTTCTTCCAAAGTAAACCTCACCTGTACCCTTGCTCTTTCACCGCGTGATGCACGTCCTTTTGCATGGTATCTTATATGCTGTGCTGGGGTATTTCTGCCTACTTCAACAGTTTTGATGAATAATCTATCGACAGATAAATTCTTGTGAGTAGTCGCATTATAGACAGCTGCATTTAACAGTCGTAAAAGAAAATCAGCTGGTTTCTTGTAAGAAAGAGCTATAAGTTTATATTCAGCGTCTGCAACGTGGATTCGTTTGAGGATATGAAGTATTGGAAGGATTTTTTTCATGCTTGTGGGGATATTTTTTCGTACTGCGACTGCAATTCTTGGGACAACTGGAGGCTTCTCTATGACTATTTTGTGAAAAGGTGGAGGAGGAGGGACAAAGGAAGACTCTGGAGGGGTAAATGTAAGAGAAATAGTTGGAGGTGGGGTGAAAGTTTTTTGAGATGGATGGATGATAAGACCACGATCTGTGTAATGTTGAATTGGTTTTGGATGGTCTTTTCTAAAAATGAGATGGACAGAGGAAAGATTGAACCAAGATCGATATCCTCTTGCTATCTTTGAGAGCATTTTTATTACGAGAAAAGTTAGAATTAGATAAGATTTAAATTAGAGATTAAGTAATTTTTACCATACTAGAGTTAAAGTATGCTAATTTGTGCTAAAAAGGTGGTAATGTATCGGTGCTAATGGAGGTGAAAGTTACTAGTCTTAAATACTCGCAATATATATTAATGTTAATGTGAATTTTTGATAACATTAAATTGTTCATATTTAACTAAGTACTGTTAGTTAATTTTAAATTAGATATGAGGATCTTCATAAAGCTTTTCAATGATAGCTTTATACTTTCTATGGACTACACTTCTCTTTAATTTCATAGTTGGGGTCAACTCTCCACCAGCAACTGAAAATTCTTGAGGAAGGAATGCCCATTTTTTGATTTGATGTACTCTTGAAACAGCATGCTTATTATAATGATCAATTGCATGCTGGATATATTTATGCACTAATGGGCATTCCATTGCCGTTTTATTTTCATATGCCGGACTTCCCAATGATTTCAAAATTGAGATTACTTCTGGGGTTAAATTTTCTGACAGGCTTCCATCAGGACTTGGAACTCTCTTTAAGCTTAGTAGTAAAGCAAGATATTTCTTAGCATCTCCCACACAAAGAACTGAGTTTACGATTTTACAAAGCGATTTGATTTCGTCTTCAATTAGCACTGGAGGAATGTTTTCTCCTCCTGCCGTAATAATTAGCTCCTTAATTCTTCCAGTTATAGTAAAAAACCCATCCCTATCCATAAACCCTTCATCCCCAGAATGCAAAAATCCTTGAGAATCAATTGTTTCTCTTGTGCTTTTTTCATTTTTCAAGTACCCCAAAAATCTATTTCTTCCTTTATACACAATTTCTCCAATCTCACCAAATGGTAGTTCCTCCCCTTTAGAATTCACTATTTTAGCTTCACATCCCCTTAATGGTTTTCCAACGCTTCAAACAGAGCACTCATATATTGTATTCATCATCAATGGAGAAGCAGCTTCTGACATCCCAAAAAGGTTTGTTAAAGGTATTCCAACTGATAAAAAGAACTCAAGAGTTGATTTAGCAAGTGGAGCTGCCCCAAATAAAAATGTTTTGCATCTATCAAAGCCTAATGCTTCTTTAAGAGGTTGGAAGAATAAAGAATTTGCAATATGGTAATTATTAGGGAGTGGCTTTTTCTCAAACAATAAAAACATAGATTTTAGTCCTATTTCTCTTGCTCAAGCAATCATTTTCTTTTGGCTAGGTGAACTTGATGCTATCATATGTTTGATTCGCTCTTCAATTTTTTCATATATTCTTGGGACACCCCAGAAGAAGGTAGGTCTGTACTCTTTTAAAGCTGGGCCAATGCCAGTCTGAAGGGCGGATTCATCTGGAAAATTCACACAACCTTTTGCTAGAATAACTGTGAAAAAATCAAAGCACTGAGCAGCCACATGGCTGAAAGGAAGATATGAGAAAAATTGTTCATCAATTCCGCTGGTTCTATATTTTTCTAGTGTCCTTTTTGCAGCGAAAATATAATTGTCGTGGCTAAGAAGGACTCCTTTAGGAGGTCCAGTTGTGCCTGAAGTATAAACAATAGTGACCGCTTGAGTCGGTTTTAGTGAATTTATGCGGTTTTCTATTTCTTGAGGATCAACATTCAAACCTAAATTCATGAACTCCTCCCAGGAAAATACAGGTCTTTCTCCTTTATAATCTTTTAAATCAGTCTTTGGGGCAAAAACCACGATTCCTTTTACTTTAGGGAGCTTATCTAATATATGCAGATATTTCTTCAAATGAGATTCGTTTTCTACAACCACAAGCTCAGCTTCGCTATGTTCTGCAATATAAAGGCAATTTTCGCTTCCACTTGTAGTATAAACCCCAACTGGAACACAATTTGCAAGAATCGCACCAGAAAAGGCAATTATCCATTCTGGTGAATTAAATCCAATTATGTTAATTGCTTGTCTTGGAGCAATTCCTAGACTAATCAATGATGTAGAAAACTGGAGAGACTGAGAATAAAACTCTTGGTAATTACAAGTTACGATGGAGTTGTTACGCTTTGCTCTTAAAAAAGTTTTAGATGGAGATGCTATCACTGCTTCTTGGATAATATGGGCATAAGTGAGAGGCTCCTCATATGGCATATTTGAAGACATTATGATTGGAAGTTCATCATTGATCCCTGTAGCCCAATGTAAATACTTTCCATCTTTTGGAAGGATAGATCTAGCAGCAATGTCTGAAAACCAAAAGTGCTTGGACTCCATTTATATAAGTTACATGATAAGTATTTTCAGTTATAAATATTAAGTTCATATTAAATTGATTTCAAATTAAGCATCTTTGCTGTGTTTGAGTCACATATATTTATTTACTTATATTATCATGAAAATGCTTATACTGTTTTTGGATTTATACAATTTATTTTTGGCTTTGACTAAAAATAAAATTTCAAATATAAAATCCTTAAATTTCATATAAATCAATTGTGGTCTGACGATAACATAAAAGTGATTACAACAATTTTTTATATATTTTTTGAGATCTTCATAAACTTATCAATCATAGTTTTACATTTTTTACGACCCTGTTTCTCCTTTAATTTCATATTTTGATATTAATCTCCTCCAAACATTCTAAAACTTTTAGCAATATAGCCCTTTTTGATTTAATGAACTCGTTTATTGTAATAGTTATTTCATTTTGATATATATTTATGTCTTGGTTTGCATTATAATTATTTTAATTTCAGAATTGACTTCTATTTGATTTGCTGAACAAAAATTTCTGCCCACTGTTTTTTAAGAGTCAAAATAATTAAATTGATTTAATTAGCTTTACCTCAAATACAGACTTTTTCTAAAATAATATTTTTTGTATTCAGATTTATAATCTCTTGTTGAATTTTTTCTAAATATATAAATCTCTTTTGGTTTAATTTTGCATCTTGGAATATTTAAATCAGGGATCCACCAAGCAACTTATAAATTTTATCATATGTGTATAACTATAGAACAAACCAACACTAATTTCTATAAATAATGGAAGCAAAAAGACAAGAAATGAAGCTCGCACTCATTAACATGGGATTTGAAGAGAGCAAGGTTGATAGTGTGCTAATGCTGACAGATGATGTGAATGATGCAACTACTTATTTAATTGAAGGCATCAATCCCATCCAAATAGGCCTTTCTATAAAACAAAACATCATTTCTCAGCTCAAAGACATGGGATTTTCTGCAGACATTGCAGAATTAGCTGCCGAACGATATAAAACCATTAGAGAAGCAGCAGAATTTGCCACCAGTGCTTCCATGTGAAGCCTTCAAGAAGGCAGACCCCAATACAACTTACGTCCAGAAATCCAACCTCCTAATGCTCCCATAAGAAACCATCAAGAAGATAGACCCCAGTACAACCAACGCCCAGAAATCCAGCCTCAACTTTCAAACACTAAGCAGAGAATTGTGAACGACCTCAGAGATCTCGGTTTTGAAGATTTAAAAGCTCTAGAAATCGCAAATAAATTCAATAATTATGAACTAGCAATAGAATATGCTACAAGGACAATCAACTTTAACCAAATAGAGCAGCCTCCTCAAATAGAGCCAGAGCCGAATCCACAAGAATATGAAGACCCTGAAAATGAGCTCGACTTAAGAGGCATTAGTATTAACCTTTACCGTTCAGGGGTTCCTGTTGAGCAAGCATTTTCACAGATATTGCAGTGGATTGGGAATGAATATATGGAAGATTATCAGCTTGAGATAGAAGTTCCTAATCCATTTCCATCCCAAACAATTAGTCAAAGATACTTATATCCCCAAGATCTCCAAGCCCAGTCTATATATATATGCCCAGAATCAATCAATATTAACGGCAGAAATGTTCGGGGAACATCAAGAGAAGATATTATTGACATACTTAGAGACCTTTATCCTTCTAAAGGAGCTTCAGAAGACGTCAAGGCTAAAATTTTTGAAATTTTGTACAGGGATTCAATGAATCAAAAGAAATGCGCTATTTGTCAAGAAGATTTTAAACACAATGATCGGCTATCTAAGCTGCCATGCTCTCATATTTATCATAAAGCATGCATAGATAAGTGGCTTGCAGTGAGCGAGAAGTGTCCAGTCGATAACATTAAAATTGAGTAATAAATGAAATTATTAAGAAATCTTCGAAAAATTTCTACTTTTCAAATCCCTGAAAGAGGCCCTTATAAATTATTAGGCAGCAAAGATATTGATTTCTTTTCAAGCATCCTTCCTAAACACTCAATCCTAACCCAAGACCTTGATGCCTACAATACAGATTGGCTACATTTTCATAAAGGTAATTCCAGAATGGTCCTAAAGCCAAAAACTACAGAAGAAGTAAAATCTATATTGGAATACTGCAATAAAGAAAAAATCGCCGTTGTCCCACAAGGAGGAAACACTGGCCAAGTGATCGGAAGTGTTCCTATATATGATGAAGTAATTCTATCATTGCAAAACATGAATCAAATCCTGAAAATCGACTCCTCACAAGGAGTGGTTTGGACTGAAGCTGGGGTTATTTTAGAAAACTTAAATAACTTCTGTGAGGAGCATGGATGAATTGTGCCCTTAGATTTAGCATCGAAAGGGTCTTGCTTTATTGGAGGAAATGTAGCAACTTGTGCTGGAGGGGTAAGGTATATTAGATATGGATCATTGCATGGGAATGTACTAGGATTGGAAGTAGTTTTACCGACAGGAGAAGTTTTGTGTGATTTAAAGGGGTTGCGGAAAGACAATACAGGGTACGATTATAAGCAATTATTTATTGGCTCGGAAGGCACTTTAGGAATCATCACGAAAGTTGCGCTCTTATTAGCTCCAAAGCCTATATCTCAACAAGTGGCAATGATTTCTTGCAAAAGCTACGAAAATGTCTTACAGCTCTTAAAAGATGCTAAGCAAGGACTTGGTGAAATTCTCTCTGCGTTTGAGATGATGGATAGCCACATTTATTCTCTGCTTTTAAAGCATACTCTACGTACCAGAAACCCATTTACAGCCGACTCAGAATTTTATGTGTTGATTGAAACCTCTGGAAGCAATAAAGACCACGATACAGAAAAGCTGCAGGCTTATTTAGAGAATGGGATTAAGAATGGCGTGATTGCTGATGCAGTTCTAGCCCAAGATGAAGAACAGGCTAGCAATTTCTGGAGAATTAGAGAAGGCACCGCAATTGCAACAAAAAGTGAAGGCTATGTGTTTAAATATGATTTAAGCTTATCCATTGTGAAAATGTATGATTTGGTAAGAAAAACAAGGGAAAGAGTAGGAAATTTAGGATATACTGTAGGCTATGGGCACGTTGGGGATGGAAACTTACATTTGGTAGTATCAAGCAATGAGAAAGAAAAAGTGCATAGGATTTTAGAGCCTTGGATATATGAGCAAATACAAGAGTTAAAAGGAAGCGTAAGTGCAGAGCATGGCATTGGGCTGCTAAAAGCCTCGAAGCTAAAATACACAAAAAGTAAAGTGATGATTGAAAACATGGTAACTTTTATATAGAAACTGATGAAAAACATTTTTGATCCAAATGGAATCATGAATCCATATAAAGTTCTAAATAATAGTAATTAATATAAATGACAAAAAAGTCTTATTGGATGAAACCAGAGCGAGGGGTCATGTTCCTTAAAACGCTAGCATTAAGCTACTCAAGCTATCTGCTATTTTTCCTCACTAGCACATGCCAAACAGCCTCATGGCTCTATTATTTATGAATTTTGTTTTTGTTAGAAATCTCTCTCGGGCTTATCTCAGAATTATTTACCAGCACACAAAAATTTGTCAAAAATTTTATTTTAATTATTCAAGTTTTGGAATTTATTTGGCAGTTTATAGGAATTTATTTGGCAATTACTTCAACTTGTCAAGATGAAATGCAAAATGGAATTCAAATTCTACTCTATTGTTTTGGGCTTTCAACACTTATTTTATTCGTAGGGATGGTAAAAGCTTTATTTAATTAATATAAGTTAATTTAAGGGCCACAGTTTTCAACAACACGACTTGGGTTAAAGATGTCAAAACAAAAATAATGCATAATCACAAAATAATATATGACTGAAAACAGCATAAGATTTAGTGCAGCATGCATCATAATGATTCATCTAGATTTAACCATGCTGTGGTAGCCTGATAAAAAATCATTATTATAGACCATGAACCTAATTTTGCTATCATATCTATGCTTTCTAAGTTTTAAATTGTGTAAGACATCTCTATGCAAATTGAAGGAGTACAGCTGATTTTCTTCGACTTCATAAAAGAGATATGACGATGAGCTTTGATTACATAATAAAGGGTTATAAATCATTTTCGCTAATGGGTCTTCGATTTTGCGATGGTTTGAATTAAAAATGCATAAAGCAGATTCGTGAAAAATTATAGCTAAAATGTTCCCAAATAGTGACAGTAGATTTATATATGGAATGACATATAATACAATGAGAAAAATCGGATATTTGCATTGTAGAGCATATCAAAATTTGTATAGGACACTATTTGGAGCCTTCGCTAAATATTTTTCGTTTTCTCTGTTAACTGGGTCATTGTATTGCTGGACAACGATATTGTACTGTGATATAGGGTCATTATCACCTTTGATCTGCACTTTCAATTGAGAAAACCGCATTGTCCTTATCATTTTTAATCTATTATAAAGAATTATTAAGCCCTAGCAGCATCCTGACTTTTTCTGGTATTTCACAACATTTTTGGGGGTGATTTTAAGAGGTGCAATGTTTTCTTGCTTTAATTCATCAGCTTGTTTCATATACAGCACCTCAGCAACTTTAAGAAAAACCCTAAATAGCTCGCTTACCTCATCAACGTTTTGTGCAGTTTTAGCTGAAGCTTCAGTTCCTCCGTCCAATCCATTATCCTTGACAAATTTTTCCAATTCTTGAAGTGATACTTCTCGTTCTTCATCAGCTAAATCAATCATATTTCCTACACAATAAATTGTTATGTCAGGGTCTGAGTTTTGCTTGATTTCTCTCAACCACTCATATAAGTTAATAAAACTTTCTTTATGAGTCAAATCATACATTAGAACGACGCCATTTGCATTTCGGTAAAAACTCCGCGTTATTGACCTAAAAGATTCTTGTCCTGCAGTATCCCAAATTTGTAATTTTATTTTTTTATCGCCAAGTCTAATTATTTTAGCTCCGAATTCCACACCAATAGTGACGCTATGATCTTCAGTAAAGTTCCCTTCAGTAAATTGCAATAAAAAGCAAGACTTTCCTACCCCAGAATCTCCAATAATTAAAATCTTAAACAAAGCATCAGGTACTTCTAAATCCATTTTATTAATTATCTACCTTGAACCAAAGTCTGCAAATAAGCTGCGACAACGCTATCAAGCTCATTCCTATACATTTTCTTTATTTCGTCTGACAGCTCTGCGATTATTTTGAGCCTTAAGTCTCTCTTTGTGGAGGTTAAATTCACAAGTGCTTTGGCAGCCATTCTTTGGCCATCAATATTGCTGTCTCTTAATAGATAAATCAATGTATTGATACCACCGCAGTACTCAATTTGAGGCTTCAGATAATCTCTTAATGATAATCCTGCTAGACAAGCTGCAGCTGCATTTCTGTAGTCGCTTGAAGCTTTATCTGAAGTGCAAGCTCCTATGAAAAATCTGATATGGTTTTCAAAAATCGCATCAGGGACCTGAGATTCTCCTGGATCTGCAAGTGTTGCGAGCGCTCTCATTCCCACTTCATTGATTCTTTGATATGGAGACAAAGAAACTGCAATTAAAGATGGTATATCAAGAGTCCTTTTTCCAAGCTTTAATAGCTGCTCAAGAAGATCAATAACAGCGATTTGAAGCTTGGAGGAGACCTCGTTGTAAGCTTTGACAAGGCGAGATAAGCCATTTTGCTGAACTGCTTCTTCTGCCCTTGCACGGGTTATTCTTGTGCTCAATCCTTTTAAGAGTTGGTACTGCAAATTTTCATAATTAGCAGGAACTGGGATTTCTATCAGCCCGAAAAGCTTTAAAAATAGATCAGGATTTTCAAGGGAAATGTCAAGAGCTTCATCCATAACTGCTTCTAAGTTATGCAAGCCGAAACAGATCATTTCAAGGGTGTTAGAAGGAGAAAGCATCTCTATGTAGTCAGCAATCATTCTTCCCATTTCTGTCTCTGGAAGACGAGTTTGGTAGCCTCTGTTTTGGTCTCTTGACTCGAAGCGAGGAGGTTGACTGGGATTTTGGGACTGATTTTTAGCTTCATAACGATTTGGATTTGGGGCTGGGTCTTGATATCTCTCTCTTGATGGGCCTTTCAATAATGATTCTCTTTTTGGCTGAGCAGGCGCAGGTTCTGAAATATTCTGCTGCTCCCATCTCGGCTCTTCTCTTCTAGCTGGGGCTTCATAAGCTTCTCCTTTGCTCAAAGCTGCAATAATTCTAGTTAATTTCGCTTTTCCTGTGGTGTTCAGCCCTCTGGTAGCATTCATTAATTTTGCCATAATCGTTTGGGTTTTAAAGCTTGAAGTAAAAAGTCTACTTCTCATGCAGATTTCCAAAATATCGATAACTGCTTGCTGAACAATGCTGTCTCTATCCATAAGCTCCATTACCCAGTATTGCAATACAGTAATCAGCATACTAAGAAGATTGCTATAAGAGCGGTCGTCTAATAATCTTACTGTTCCTTCATGGATGCCTTTTGTCAAAATGGTGCATACGCTATGCAAAGTTGAAGGGTTTTGGGTAAAACCTAATGGGAGGATGCTTAAAATTAATTCTTCTGGGGGCTGATGGGCTACAACTGCTGCTTCTGACAATTTTCCAACAATATTTTCTTGAATCGTAGAAAGCATTGATAATAATTCATGAGTATCATGAGCTGATATAAATCCAGGCCCATTTTCATCAGGGACTGCAACAATTCTGTCATCATTCTTCAATAAATCTCCTACAAAAGAAGTATTAGATAAACTGTAGCCGTATTGATCATCAACTTTTCCACAAATGAATGGTCTTTCAATTGGAAAAAGTTCAGTGAATTCTTGTTCTATTTTCCTTTTGAGCATTGAGATTTTAACATTTGTCTCAACCATAAGAATAAGCTTCTTGTATTCTATTTGTGAATCTGAGTGTTTTAGTAAAGTCACATATAAACGAATGCTCATTTTAAAAGCAATACAAACTCATTTATATAAAAGAAAATTTATATATTCTTATAGGCACAATTGTACTAATATTGATGGGTTTTTAGAATTTAATTCTTGCGAGAAATTGTTTAGGATAGTTTGGACCAAAAAACATTATATTAAGATTTTTCTTATATCCTTATAATTTCAAAAAAATCTACAAACTCAATTTTGTTTTCAAATATTTTCAATTTTGGAAAATGTTACAAATATAAGTAAACCTTACTCATTATAATTAATGGTCATAATTATATATATATCATGACTTTAATCTTCTTTTTTAAAATTATAGTTGGACCTTTAGCTTGCCATTATTGTTCTGTCTTCTAAAAAATAGACTTAAAAAATAAATCATATAACTGGAAATATAGTAAAATGGGCGTCTGCATGACAATTAATAGAACTCTAGGCAATACTTCAATTTCCAAGCGACAAATTTTAAGTACCGCAATCAACCTCCCTGAAGAAGAAAAAAAGCAAGCTGATAATTCTTATCTAAAGGTTGGCGAACGAAAAAAAGTGAAAAAGAAAGGACAAATCGGAGATATACGATCAGAAGTAGAATACAATGCTGATGCCCCATCAGCTCAAATTGCTGATAAGCCAAAGAACTTAAGGGATTGTGAAAATATCAGAGCTTCCTTAGGTCGTCACTTCATTTTCAATAGTTTAACAGATGAGCAGCGTGAAATCGTTATAGACCAAATGAAACATTACACATTGGGCCCAAATGCAATAATTTTTGAACAAGCCCAACCAGGAAACAATTTTTTTGTTGTGTGTACAGGAAAATTAGAAGTATTAATAAACAATAAAAGAGTAAATGTACTCAGGCAAGGTGACAGCTTTGGAGAGCTAGCTCTTCTCCATGATACACCAAGGAGTGCAACTATCAAAACTATGGAAAGAAGTACACTATGAGGAGTTGATAGAAGAACCTTTAGGTCTGCAGTAGAAGGTATAAATTCTTTGAATTATCAAGAAAATTTGCAATTTATAGAGAGTATCCCAATTTTCAAAATTTTGACACCTCAGCAGAAAGACTCCTTAGTCAGTTCTTTGTCAATACACAATTTCAGTCCTCAGCAGAAAATCGTCAATGAAGGCGACCCTGGGGATTTGTGTTATATAATTAAAGAAGGAACAGTGACTTGCAGCAAAGATGGAGTAGAAATAAGAACGATGGGAAAGGGCGATTACTTTGGCGAGCAGTCTTTATTAAATAACTGTTTAAGAACTGCAAGCATAACTGCTAGTTCACCAGTGAAATGCTTAGCAATAGGCAGAGAAAATTTAACAAAGGTCCTTGGAAGTAAGCTTCAGCAAATAATTTATGTGAATTCACAGAGAATTGCACTGGAGAAAAGTCCTCATTTTGCTCGCTTAACGAAGGAGCAGATAGAAAATATTATTAAGCATATCAAGATTTTCACTTTTTTGAATGGGCAAACTATAAATAGCGATGAAAATGAAAAAGGAAAATTCTTGTGGATTTTATTAAAAGGATCACTACGAAACCAAGCAGGAGAAACTATATATCGTGATCTAGTTTGCTTTGGAGACGCAGAAATAGTAAAAGAGCCTGAAGAAGCCAAATATGATGAAATATTTGCAGTCGGGGAAGTTGTGATTGGAATTGCAACACGCGCTGATTTTGAATCAGCAATTGGAGGCCCATTCCATGAAGTCATCGTAAAAAATGATGCTTTATATGTGCTTAAGAAAGTCAACATTTTCAGAGAACTACCTAACGAAGATATATTTTCTCTTCTAAATGAGCTGAAAATTGAGGACTTTGAAGACCATCAAGTGATTTTCAGAGAAAATGATCCAGGAGACTCCTTTTTCATTGTGAAACATGGAAAAGTGGATGTAATGAAAAATAATTTTTATATCAGGACAATCACAAAGCATGACTATTTTGGAGAAAGGTCAATTCTCTTCAACGAAGCAAGAACCGCTACTATTACGGCTAAAGGGAACGTTTCATGTTGGGTGCTTCACCAGCAGGACTTTCTGAGTGCTATAGATGACAAAATTAGAAACCTTTTGTTAAAAAGAATTCAGCTTCAAGATAACAAAGTTCAGCTTGATGACTTATCAATGATCAGGACACTTGGAAAAGGCATGTTTGGGATTGTATTTTTAGTAATGCATCGGGATAAGCAAACAAATTATGCACTTAAAACTGTTTCGCGTAAAAAAATTGACAGATTCAATATCCAAGAAAATTTAGTACTTGAGCGAAAAGTATTGATGCAGCTTGATCATATTATGATCTTAAAGCTCATCAAAACATTCAAAGACGCAAAAAGAATTTATTTTTTAACAGAATATGTAAAAGGACAAGAATTATTTGATGTGCTTCGGCAGATGGGAATAGTAAACGAAAGAGACTCAAGATTTTATTTTGCATGCCTTGTAACCATACTAGAACATCTGCATGAAAGAGATATTATTTATCGAGATTTGAAGCCTGAAAATGTCATGATTGACGAAGATGGCTATCCAAAGTTAATTGACTTTGGAACTGCCAAAATTGTCCAAGGAAGAACTTATACGATTGTAGGAACTCCTCATTATATGGCACCAGAAATAGTCACTGGGAAAGGCTATGGTATTGCAGCTGACTACTGGAGCTTAGGAATCATGCTTTACGAGTTTTTATGTGGAGGCGTCCCGTTTGCAGAAAATGAGGAAGATCCTGTTAAAGTATATGAAAAGGTTCAAGCACATGTAATTGAATGGCCGTCTTGGGTTGATCAAAATTTATCTGCAAGGCCTCTTATAGAGCAGCTTTTAAGTAGAAATCCATCATTAAGAAATGGAGGAAGCATAGAAAAATTAAAAGGGAACCCATGGCTAAGTCCTATGAATTGAGAAAAACTATTAAGCAAGCAACTAGTTCCTCCATATGTTCCTCCTTCAGACGAAATGGGGATGGATCGATTTTTAGCTAACGTCCCTATGGATGAATTCATTTCAGCAGAAGAAGCAAGCACAGAAATTCCAAAAGGACCCAAAAGACGCAAAGCTCAAGTTAGTCCTAATTGGGATGCAGATTTTTAGAAGAAAATTTAAACTTTGGTATCAATTCGTTATCATTACTATTAAATCTGGAGGTTTAGCATTCATGAGCACCTAGCATTTTCATCTAAATAAAAAGTACCTTTGTAATATTTCTAATATCATCTCTTCTTTTTTCATGCGGTGCTACATAATTGTTCTTTCTGTAATCATGGGAAGTTTTGACTAGCTCAAAATCTTTTTGGGGTGGATTTAAATTTAATTTTCTTCCTTCTCGAGTATTTAAGGTATTTGAACGTAAAAAGGCATTTGATTTCCATTCTCGCTGTCTCTGATTAAATAATGCAACAGGATCGCTCTTTTTCTTTTTTGTTGTTATAGGAGTCGCAAAAAAAGAAGGAGTTTTTGGGAATTTTGCACTTTGAGGTCGATATACCTGAGGCTTAGCGGTATGTGGCCTTTGAGGAGCTTCTTGAGCTTTTTCAACTCTGACTGGAGGGCCTAATTGATTCTTCTTTTTTCTGATTTCTTCAAGGCGCTTTCGAATTTTTTCTCTTGTGTCTTCTTCATCTTCCTCGCTTAGCTCTTCATCTTCGCTTTCTGCTTCTCTTATATCTTCCCTTCCTGAATTTTCCTCTTCCTCACTCTCCTGCTCTTCTCCTTCTTCCTCCTCGCTTTCTGAATGATAGGATGGTTCACGTTTATATCTTGAAGGCAAATAATCCTCTTCCTCCTCTTCATCTTGCCTATAGTCTGCATTTTCCTTATTTTCCTCTATTTCTTCTTGTAACTTTTTTGAATTCCTGTATTGATTATTTTCTTCCTTTAGCTTTTGAAGTAGGCGGTCGATATCTCCAATTCGCTTATTTTCCATTTAAATTAATATTACTTCCCATAATGTACAACAGGTATATACACAAAATCTTCCATTGATTGAGAGTAATGATGCTGCGAAGATTTCGATGGAACTCGAGTCGACTTAATGGGAACTTTATAAGGATTTTCCCTTGAAAGAGACTTAATGCTCCCTTTTGTCTGGGTATTTCTAAATAAGATTTACTTAAGAGGAGTTCTTTCAGGTGACCTTGTTCTGATCACGTAAACCGGTGTTCTAGATCTAACTGCATCACTTTTCGTTCTCGAATGTGTAGGTATCCTTTTTGGCGAAATTTGTTTAGAACTGGTTCTTTTCAAAATTTCCGAATTTGTATTTTCGTATGCTAATGCATAATTTTTCCTATATATTCTATACATTTTTTTATAACTATTATTGCTGACTCTGCTTTTCGATTTTGGATAAATTGTCATAGAATCGTTTTGTGACTTAAGTCCTTTATGAATGATTGGAAGTGATTTCTCTAATGTCAAGCGCGTCTTAAGAGGAGTAGGATAATAGGACCGTAGCGGTCTTTGCATGCTTGTTGATGATCTTTTTCGGCTTTGGCTTGCACCTAGCTGCCGAGGAAATACATAATGAGAATTAACTTTCGATTTCCTATATTTAGATTCAATTTCCTCTCGGATTGATTCATCAATATCAGAATTATAAGCAGTTTCCTGAAGAAAATCATTGTCACAAACTGAGCTCAAAGAGCTAACTGTGCTTTGAAACCTATCAGTGATTTCTTGATTTAATGCTCGAACTTGCTCCATTTTAGAAATGTTAAACTTCAGTTGCATTTTAATTGTAAAATATATTGAGCTTATTGTAGATATAGATAAAACTGGATTATTAAAATATCTTTATTTTCATAATTAAATATTTTAAAACAAAACTTAATTAATATTTTATTATTAAAATGAATAAATGTAAAAATATAATCATATTAAATTTTTAATAAAAATTTATATATCTCTGAATATTTTGTCTATGTATAGGGGATACCAACAAGGGTGTTAACCCTATCCCAACATTTTTGATGGAAGAAATTCGCTACTGGTAGCACTGATCACCCTATCATTATCCCTACACAGATCCCTACTTAATTAGAGATTGTATAATTATTCAAATTGAAGGGGGCTTAGAATGAATAAAATCCCAGTATCACTAAAAATAAGTTATCAAGACGACTTATATAAACTCTCACCTGTCCCTGCAAAATATGAAGACCTAATTGAAGCAATTTTCACTTTAATTCCAGCATTTGAATCCTATCCCAGCTTTTACTACATAGACAAATCAGGAGACAAGCTAAAAATTTCTACACAAATGGCTCTGGATCTCTTCTTTGAAGAATACCCCAGTGATTCAAAGCTTTATGTCTTAAGTGTCCAGCAGCCTCTTACACTCCCCCAAAAGCGATTAAAACAAGAACCAGAAGCTCCATTACCAGAGAAGAGAATTGCAAATCAAGAAACAGAAATCAAGCCAGAAGAGAAAAAGCCTACAAAGCATTATAGGACGAAGAACAAAATTACTGATTTATTTGATGATGATACTTCAATAGGATGTAACCCAAGACCTGAAAACCAATTGCAAGACTTGATCTCTTATAAAAGTGTTCTTGATGAAATCCAAAGTGATTCAACTGGCGATAAATTTCCTCCTTCAAAATGTGAAGGGACAATAAATGGAATCATCCTTGACCCCATAAAAGATATACCTAGATGCACATCAGATTTATACCAAGGTCCATCTCGCTTTATGAGGATTATTTCTGAGCTTATCTTTCAAACCTGCAAAAAGCATGGCCCGCGCTCTACAGCTGCAGTATTTAGAATTCCACTAGAGCTAGTCTGTTATATTTTTAAAGAGCCTGCTATGCCTCCAACAGGAAAGCTTAAGCACTTTGATAACTGCTACTACCTTGAGCAGTGCAAGCCACAAAATGGATACACTTTTACCCCACTATTATGCTACAACATAGTCCGCAACCTTAAAGAAGCAAAGGTATCAAAAGAGCAAGTCCAACGAGACTTTGCAGTGGATCCTGAAGTGGTTCAACTATGAATCAATTTATTTTCTGAGCCAAAAGAAGCTCCTTATCAGCTTGATCCTTATCCTGAGTCAGTGAAGCCCTATATAATAAGTGACTATTTGGCAAAAAAATTTGACGAAGATGATCTTGAACTGCTTTTTAATATAAAAAAAAATACAGTCATCAACTGGATTTATTCTAGACTCATGATTGATGAAGAGCCCATAGAGTTGAGAATTATAGCTGCAGAAGAGAAGTATCAAGCTGTAAAAGAATATAAGGAAAAAACCCTTAAAACGAGCGAAATCGAAGAAAAGTATATGATTTCTGACAAATCGTTAAGAAAGTGGATACAGAAAGTAGACAAAGGCGAGCCTTTGAAGGACTCGAAGTCAGGAGAAAAAACGACTTATGCCATCAAATTGGCTTGGGATCAGCTAAATGAAACTGAAAATTTAGATTCTTGGGATTGCGCCCCTCGGTATCCAACAGCTATAAGAATTAGATAATATATTTGAAATTATTAAAGATTAACCAATTGTTCTAAAATCGCAGATGGTCTGTCATTTTCATTAACTTTTTCCAATAGCCCTCTATAAGTTTCCAAAATTGAGTTTGCGACTATATTTTTTACCTTATTTCTTATATTCATATCTTGAAGAGAATCTATTACAGGCATTGCCAGTTTTCCTTCAGTAAGCACACTTTCAGCAAAAGTCTGCAAGTTTCTAGGTAAAAAAGTTTCAGCTAAGTTATACTGTTCAAGGATTGATTTAATTGAAGCCTTAATCAAATCTTCAGCATCAAGTCCGATATCTTCATCTAATTCTTGCAGCTCATTAACTGCAAAATCATATTCACTTAATGCAAATTTTATGAAATTCAAAATATTTATCATGAGAACTGCAGCTCTTGCTGTATCAAATGCAGATTTTGCTTCTTCTTTATAAAACTCTACTGACTTTGTGATCAAATCTTTGTATAAGTTTTGGTAAAACGGAAGAAATTCGCGATTGCTGTCAATAACCTTAAGAAGCTGACAGAACTCAGTGAACCTTTCCATAAAAGCTCTGGGGACCTGCAAATCAGTACTTATACTAAAAAGCTTTATATGTGTTAAGGACTGTAGCACTCTTTGTCCAAGCTTTTCTTCACAAAGCGTGCTGATTTCGTACAAGCATTTAATTATCATGCTGGCAAATGACAAAATTGATGTATCTGTAAAATTTTTGATATAAAATGCTATGATCCTTAAAGAATGGAAGCTGTCTAGCAAGCTGCATTGGTTTATTGCTTTTTCGACAAAATCTTTTAGATCATTCACTGAAGGGTCAGCTATTTTATCTATTATTGTTGACTCTTGTAGATTTTCTCCCTCAGCTGTCAGAGTTTCAATATTTCCAAGCAATCCTTCAATCAGATGCTTTTCTGAAATTAAAGTGCTGTGAATTCATGCAAGGCATTCTCCTATAAACAACGGAGGGTCACTTATATGTCTTTCAATCGCTTCATCACCACTCGTCAAAGTCTTTCGAAATCTCCTTAAAAAATAATATTGCCTTGATTTAATCAATTCTTTTCTGCAGTGATTATAATAAACTGGCCTATTTTTCAAATGGGAAATCGCAGAATAAAAGCCAGGCAAGACCTCAACTTTTTCTTGCTGTAATATTTTGCATTGCTGCTGGACAAACCTAAACAGTTTTTCATAAGCTGCTTCTTGGATTTCTGATATATAATCATCTAAAGAAAACTTGAGAAGCCTCGAGTCATTTGTATCTAATAGCAGTGAAGTTTCGCTCAAAGTTTGCAGCTTGTTTAAAGCATTAAAAAAAGATTCGTCAAGCTCTTTTTCAGGGCTGGTCAAAATGACTTTTTCTTGTTCTGATAAAGTGACTTTGCTCATTACGCAATCTAATATGCCTTGTCTTTTTTCATAGTGCTGGAATTCTTGTTGCAATTTTTTACCTTGCCTGACTGCATGATCCGTTTTTTCAATGCAGCGGTTTACTTCTGTGCTTACTGTTTCTAGGTTTTCAATTAAGTTATTGTGTGTTGTTTCAAGGCTCTTTATTTGTTGGATGATAGGCTTAAAGTCTTCTATAAAGCATTTGTATGTGTGGAGACTGCGTCGTTTTAGAAGTGATTTTAGGTCTTTTTGGAGGGGATAAGAGTCTGTAAGTGATGAGAGTGAATTTAAAGCATCGCTGATTGAAGGCTTGTTAAGGTCGATATTTAGGATAGCTTTCACTTGCCTTCCAAATGAAGTTTCCATTATTTAAATAATAAATTAAAAATAGTTCACAAGGATATTGACTTAAAAATAATTCGCGTTTATAATGCTATATGATAAAATAAAAAGAAAGGAGTTTCATATTAATAAATTGCAATGGAAGATATTTTTGGTGTTAACCTTATATCGCAAGGAGGCGTAGTGAGGACAAGCACACTGCACAACTACAGAATCATTTTAGTGCTGGCTTCTGCATCATGATGCCCTACATGCCATCAGTTTCTCCCAAGACTTATAGATTTCTATCGAGCAGTGAATTCAAGTGGAAAAATTATGGAAATTGTCTTTGTCAGTAGAGACAAAAAAGTGGATGACTTCAATAATACAGTTCGCAATGTTCCTTGGGTTGCAATGAACTTTGATCAAAGAAGAGCGGAAGCAGTTTTTCAGAGATTTGGGATAAGCGGAATTCCTAAGCTTATTTTACTAAACCAGAACGGAGCTCCTATTCGAATGGAATGCAGAGAAGATATCCAAACCAATGGACCTGGCAGTATCGAAATCTGGAGGAATCTCTTAGATTAATATTAAATAATTGAAAAAATGTTAACTGATTCTTATGAAATTGCATCAGCAGTTAATAGCGACCTGCCTTTCACAACTCGTGTCGAATTAAAAGAAACCAATAACGAAATCAGGGAAAGAGCTTCCTGAATCTTCATCCAAATGGCAAAAGTCGCATGTGGAAAAAGACTATTGATAAGTGAAGAGATTGTAAAAGATTTAGCAGTTCTTTTTGATGATTCTATAGAAAAAATAAGAAGCAATGCTTATGAAGCCATGCTCTATTTGAGCGAACAAAGAGAAGGCTGTGAAGGAGTGGTCAATGCAGGAATTTTGGAAATTCTAGTAGATAAGCTAATCTCTGAAAAAACTGAAAGAATTTTGGTTCTAACATTGAGACTTATACAGCAGCTCTTAGGAGTAGAGCAAGGTCAAGTAAGAGCTTTGAATACACCAATTATTAGTAGAATCAAAAAATTGTGTGAATCGGTAAGTAGTGAACTCAGGAGACTTTCTTGTGAATTGCTTGCAGCGATTGGATTCGCTTATCCAGGCAAGAAAAGAGTTATAGAACAAGGATGTGTTGGAGCCCTTGCTGAGCTGCTATTTGATAGCATTTCAGAGGTTAGGGCTTCAGCTTTACTGGCATTAGCATGCCTTACAATAGAAAAGACAGCCAAAGTAGAACTGATTGAAGGGCAGTATCTTGAAAGAATTGCTTTAATGCTGGATGATGACAGCTTGCAAATAAGACTTAACACAATTCAGCTTATAGCAAACGTTGCTGAGCATCCGCTTGCAAAGCTAGAATTCCAGAATTCCTTAGATAGACTCAGAGAGCTACTAGAAAATGATGCAGAAATCATCAAAAGATTTGCTGATAGAGCTATTAATGTTATTACATGGAGACCCTAAGTTAACTTTTTTACATAAGTTCCATGACAAAAATAATTAAATAAAGGCACTACAATTTATATAAATAATAACAATCGGATATAATTGAAATATTAATGTCTGCACCTCAGCAATTTTTGGCATCAATTTACAAAGCTGAGCCAATAGAGATTTATCGAATTTTACAAAGAAACAGAATTGAACCTTTCACAATCTATGACTCTCGTGGATACACTGCTCTTCACATAGCCAGTTTAAATGGAAATTATGCAGTTATTCAATTTTTGGTAGAATATGTAAGTATCAATTAGGTTAAAGAAGTCTATGGAAGCCAAGCCTGCCAACACTTATCAGAATGAGCCAACATGAAAACTGATGAAGGCTTCACCCCTTTACATTTTGCTGCATTTAGAGGTCACCTCGTAAGATCTACATAGAACATCGTCAAAAAATTAATTGAAATTGGAGCTGATATATATGCTTTAAATAGACAAGGACTTGGAGTTATGCATGTAGCTGCTCAGGCAGATCAACCTTTAATTTTATCTTATTTCAAAGAGCAAAATTTATCTATCGATCTTTTAGATGAAAAAGAGGGAACTCCTCTTCACTGGGCTGCCTATATGGGATGCGAAATTTCTTCCTCTCTTCTGCTTGCTTGGAAATCGCCAGTTAATCATAGAGATAAAGACGGTCACACTCCTCTTCATCTGGCTACTATAGCTGGAAATTCAAGGATTGTCAGGAATCTATTAATAAAAGGAGCTGACAGAAAGATCAGAGTAACTTTAAATTAGGACGTAAAAGGAAGAGTTCCTATTGATATTGCAAAAGAAAGCAAAAACACAACGCTTATTGCGATGCTTAAGCCACCAACTTTGATGTCTGAATGTGGGCTAAAACCTCCACTAAGACCTCCACGGCCAGCATATATATCTGTCGGAACCTTTCTTTTCTTATATGGTGGCGGCTCTGTAGCAACCTTGCTGTTTAACGTCAGGTATATTGGTGATACACTATCTTATGTTTATGGTGGGATTCTAGCAGCATCACTATTCTTCTTTTTATGTGTCGTCTCTAGGAACCCTGGATATCTTGAAGGTGCTGTTGATGCAAACCTATTTCAACTTTACGATAAATATGAAAGCCATTTAGTCTGCCCCGACTGTAGAATTTATCGTCCTGCAAGATCAAGACATTGCCAATGCTGTGACAGATGTGTAGAAAAATTTGATCATCATTGCCCATGGGTCAACAACTGTATAGCTGCAAGAAATCTGGGACACTTTTTTATTTTTATTAATACAGTCTGAATTACACTTGCTTTCAGTATTTATGTATGTCAAGAAGTCCTTAGAAGTGACAGCACAGAGGATGGAATGATTCCGCTAGATTTGTTTTACAGTAAGCTAATTGCTGGAGCTTTAGGAATTGTAGCACTTTTATTTATTATCCCTGTGACTATTCTTGTAGTTGTGCACTATCAGAACTTTTCGAGAAATACAACGACAAATGAGAGATTTTCGAAAGCTGTGAATCGGTTAAATGAAAGTAATTTGGGGGCACAAGTATCATTTTTGAAGCCAAATCAAAGTTTTGTGCTGAATTGTATAGAGATGTGCTTTAACACAAAAAGGCATAGGAGAAATTCTTGTGAAATTAGGCCTACTGAAGAGAAATCGTTTGTGTATAAAGATATTGTTGAGACTTATAGCAAGCAAGAGGCTACAGATATTAATAGACTGCAACTGCTAGACTTATCTTAAAACTATTAACTTAAATATGATCATAAATGTTGTATTCAATATCGGAACTTAGAGTCCTTAAAGTTGCTGGCAATGGTTTCTGGTTATAATATTATTCATCTAGCTCTCTTGAAGATTTAAATGAAAAAGAAATGATTCCTGATACTGTGCTAATTAAAGAAACCTCCCCAGAGTTATAAACCAGCTCACAAACTTCAGTATTCTGCATAATAAAAATTTGTTCCATAAATCTTGAATAGCAAAATCACATATCTTGTAAACTCCCAAACCCAGGGACACATGCTATGATATTTTTAGGCTCCTCCAAATATTCTTTTACATCATTAGCAAGTGATAAGATTTTTGACTGATCTTCTATTGAATATTTTTTGAGATCTATAATTAAACTGGAGATCTCTTCATCATTCAAATGGAAATTTATTAGAAATTTCTCAATTTCCTCTCAATTTTTAGCAAACCTGATTTTGACTTTCTTCAAAACTTCTTTCTTTTGAAATTCAGGATGCCGGTGAAAAGCGCTAGAGTAAAACCCTTTCTCCAATATAAGCCCTACAGCTTTATTTCCTGTCTCTGCAACTTTATAAGCGATCATTAATATTTGGTCAAGAGATGCATCAATTATAGCAAGATTCATTAGAAAATAATAAACTAAAGATTTTCAGTTAAAAATTAATTAAGCTGGCATCTTTTTGTTACTTAAGTGCATATTGCTGATCCAAGCCAATATAGCTGTCACATATCAAATATATTTGCATGTTTGGATCATTCGGGACTTGGATATTTAGATTAAAGTTTGTGAAATGTTTGTTTGGCAGCTGGAATCTCTTTATAGCTAAAACTTGGTCATTTTTCTTACACCCTACCATCACCCAAAATCCGATTTCTGTCATCCTTCCAGTCTTATTGAAGACAGGACGTTTCGAAATGTTCTTTTTGCCTTTTTCAATTGTAATTTTAACTGGCACAATAGATCCTGGCTCAAAATGTGTATCTTCCTCCCACAAACTCTCTTCTTTGGCACCTTCAGCAAGAGTCCATTCCAATCCTATTAATGGCAGGCCTTTCAAAGCTGTAAAAAGCTGGGTTTTTTCAGCATTGCTCATATTAAACCCAAGCTCGTCCAAAATTTTGTTTATTTCTTTAAAATCCATCTCTACTAACTGTGCTAAAGTTTCAATATTGTAAATAGAGTGATAAAGTGCATGAATCCTATTGTGGTTCATTCCAGGCAAATTCAGCAAAGAAGAGTTGTAGTACCACTGCCCCTGAGAAACCATTTGTGTAAGGGTCATAATTTTGAGGGTAGTTTCAAGTGAGCCAATTTGTGAACAAATATCGACCATAGCGAACAAAATTCTAATACACTGATCCATCACAAGCTTTGTATCAGTCATGTAATCAATGATAGGAAGTGGGACTCTTGAAAAGTGAGCTTGAAGAAGCAGGTTTGTTTTAGTGTATGGAGAATCAAGGGATTTTTGGTCAACTGGAAGGGGCACAAGCCGAGAGAGCTCTTCGTTTAAGCTGTCTTCATTATGTCTTACTGGGACTTCAGAAAATTCAGGCACTCTACTGATTATTTTTATTAGGTCTTCAAAAGTCTGTGAAGTCCCTGTCAACTGTTCACTCAAGATTTTTACTGTTTTATGTGTAACATAGTAGAAACTTGCTATATGGCCCATAGGTAGAGGCTGGATAAAGCCATCTTCTAATTCAATACATTTGGACTCTACTAGCTTGCCTAGGACAGAATCAATAAGACCTGTTAGGAATTCGTTAACTCCTTCTGCCGTAGTATCGTGGAGATTATAATAAGCAGGGTTTTTAGTAAGCCTTCTAAAGTAATATGTCCAAGTAAGATAATTAATGCATGCCGCTCTAGAAGTTAGTGTCCCAGCTGCCACTTCAGCGTTTATATGGTCAGGAAGTTGATCTGCCAAAGATGACTCTACTGGGAAAGGCTGATACAAAAATGTCTTGAGGAAATTTCTTTTTTCTTCTTGAGCATAGATGCAAACAATACCATTATCATCATATTGTGGCCTTCCAGCTCTGCCCATCATCTGCAACACATCAGTAATTGGGAAATCAACATATCTTTTTTCCTTTGCGTCATAAAACTCAGTACCCTTAATAATGACTAAATGTGCAGGGAAGTTCACACCCCAAGCTAAAGTGCTTGTAGTCACTAAAATCAAAATTCTTTCATTAGCGAATAGTTCTTCGACTGTAGTTCTGTCTGACTCTGCAAGCCCTGCATGATGGATGCCGATGCCAAACATTAAAGCATGTCTGAGGTTGGAATCTTTAATTCGTCGAATTATCATGTCCATCTCTTCTCCTGGGATTTGCAAGAATCCTGTGCTTGAGCCTAGCTGTGCTGAACAATGGGCAATTAAATCAAAAGCGGTAAGTCGGGTTTGTCTTCTAGAAGACACGAAGATGAGGGTTGGTTTTTTAGGACTGTAAGTCATGATTGCGTTAAAAGCAGGCTTGTTCATTGTTGCCATACGGGGACAGTAAGCTTTTTCTGGAAATCCATCAACGTGAACTTGCAATGGGACTGGCCTTACTGAAGGTTTGAAATTGAAAAATCCAGGCTTTTCGATGCCGAGCCAATTTCCAAGATCATGAGCATTTGCCAAAGCGGTGCTGAGCCCGATAATTCTGACATTAGTGTTAATCTGGCTTGACATATACCTCATTCTAGACACAATAACCTCTAGTACAGGTCCTCTGTCTTGTCCCAACAGATGAATTTCATCAATCACAACTAGAGCTACTTTCTGGACATATTCTCTATGTTGCCAATTTCTACTAATACCATCCCATTTTTCAGGAGTTGTCACCAATACATCAGCTGCGTTCAATGCATTTATATCAGGGGTGTAATCTCCAGTCAGTTCCACAACTTTTTTCCCAATTCCAACCAGCCTTACATTCCAGTCTCTCAGCCTTTCTTTTGCTAAAGCTTTTAGTGGAGCTATATATATTATCTTTTTGTCAGGAGTTTGGCTGAAAACTCGGAACATGGCAATTTCTGCAATAATTGTTTTTCCAGAGCCAGTAGGAGCGCCTACCAATGCATTTGTGTCATGATGGTAGAGGGTGTGGAAAGTCTGCGTTTGGATTGGATTGAAAAATTGGAATTTGTACAAGCTTTCAAAGGTGGCGTTTTGCAAAGCAGATTTAGGGAGAGGATTTAAATCAAGAAGCTCGGTATGAAGAGTTTCCTCGCTGGGCAGAAGAGATTGGTCAATTTCTATTGGCACAATTGTATCAGCCCCATACCAATGATCGCTAAAGCATCTTATATAAAATAGGTCTCCAGCCCTTTGCTTGTGAATAGGAATTGCAAATGTGACAGTTGGCTTCTCATCTTTAAGCAAGGCTTTTAAGTGCAGAACAAAGTATTCAAAGTGGAGGATATCATGGCCATCGTCGACCCAAATCCAATACCCTTGGCTTTGTCCATGTCATCTTTCTCTCCATGTAAAATCTGGAGAAATCTCTAGATGGACCTTAATAATATTTCCTGTAATTGGCTGCAAAGTTGGGTCTAGATCTAAAATGGGCAGATAACTTGCAAATTGTTTAGCAGATTTTGCAGACTCATCCCTCCTTAGTAGCAATGCAAGCTCGTTTAGCTCATATTCTTTAATCCTCTCTATTGTGATACCTAAACTTTCAATTTTTTGTACAAGCTCATCCGAGATATATCCTCCTTGGAAGAAGCTTGAACTTGTAGAAGCAGTGTAGCCTCCCAAATTCCCGAATGTTGAAAACTGCCTCAAAGGACTCATCCAATCCATCACTCTTCTATCCAGCATTTTGCTAATTTTTAAAAGCCTCTCAGCCATATAAGCCCAATACCTTTTCATGCAGATTTCAAAGAGCCCTCTCAAGATTCTGACCCCATTTTGTACGATGTAAGCCATATCAGCTACTAATGAGAAGGTTTCGATAGGATATCCTATTAAGTAAGCATACATCAGACAAATTACTTTTCCATAGGTGGTACATGCATCTTCTTTTTTGAGCTCAATCCAGTTTTCACTAACTTCGTTTACTAGGATGTTTAGGTCAATAAGTTCTTCTTCTCTCTGCTTTATTTGTTTGAATTCTGAGCACTCACAAAACATTCTGTAGATTTCATCATCTGTGAGTGCTGGTTTTAGAGTTTCGTTGAAAACTTCAATAGTCTCAGCTCTAATGTAGAAGTTTGAGGCAATTCTACCTAGCGCTGTGGTAGACATTGTGTAGTTGTTTTCTCCATACCGAACCATTTTGAAGATGTTAAGAGCCTTGGAAGCTTCGATGATTCTTTTTTCTATGTTTAAGCTTAGTAATTGTGGGTTTTTTGACTCATCTAAGCTAAAGCCATAGGTTAGAGGGCTTTTCTTAACTCTGACATAAAAATAGGTATAAGTAAGCCACCTCATAGCTTCTTGCAAATTTGTAACAGTACCAAGAGAAACTTCAGCATTGAGAGCATCTTTAAGGTTGGTTAAAAACTTGCTTTCTATAGGACGCTGATAAACAAGCATTTCCAAATACTTTGGCATTTTCTGAATCGTC
This sequence comes from Blepharisma japonicum, assembly GCA_949751835.1. Classification (NCBI taxonomy): domain Eukaryota; phylum Ciliophora; class Heterotrichea; order Heterotrichida; family Blepharismidae; genus Blepharisma; species Blepharisma japonicum. The sequence goes on along the minus strand of CATKHK010000124.1, from coordinate 47,937 downwards.
GTAATAATAATAGCCAAACCAGATGTATCATAATCGGGTCTACCTGCTCTACCAAAAATCTGCTGTACATCTAAAACTCCAATATCTCTGAAGTCTCCTGCATTTGTATCATAAATTTCAGTTCCTTTTATTACAACGCAATGGGCTGGCAAGTTAACACCCCATGCGAGTGTAGCTGTACATACGAGTACTTTAAGGTTCTTTTCCTTAAATAATTTTTCAGTCAAAGTTCTGTCTTTTCTCAGCATACCTGCGTTATGAATTCCAAACCCATGCTCAAAAAGGTTTCTGACATCTCTATTTTTACTCTTTTCTACTTCTTTTTTTGACGCTAAAGAATAGCAGCAATCAAAGTCTCCAACTTCTCCATTGATTACTGCTAGGTTAAGCAGCCCTTCTGCGGTTTTTATTGTGTCTCTTCTTGAATGCACGAAAACCATTACTTGCTGGTCGTTTCTTACCTGTTCTAAAACTTTGTCATAGCAGGCTTCCAGCATAATATTTTGCTGTTGTTGTTTATTAACGACACTTTTCACGGATATAAATCTCTGCTCAAGTGGGACAGGTCTATAACTTCCATCAAAATAAAAGCAAGCATTGTCAGGAACCCTTAAAAATGAAGCAACATCATAATAGTTCGGCAAAGTTGCAGATAAAGCGACAATTCTGATGGAGGATTGAGAGGATTCAACTTGTCGAAGAGTTCTTGCAACTAGACTTTCAAGAACTGGACCTCTTTCATCATCTAGAAGATGGATTTCATCCAAAATTAGCAATTTAACTAGTGGAGCTATAGATTCAGATTTTCTAGTAACCACATCCCACTTCTCAGGAGTCGTTACTATAATATGAGTTCTTGCCATTTCAATCCTTGTCAGCTGCATATCTCCTGTCAACTCTCTCACAAAGATTCCTAAGTACTTAAGTCGAGAGCTAAATTTTTCAGTCACTTCTGCAGCTAGTGCTTTCATTGGAGCGACATAAATAATCTTAAATGGTTCTGAAATAGTCCCATTTTCATCCATGGCGTTCTTAAGAACCCTCATGACAGCCATCAAGGCTATATTGGTTTTTCCTGCTCCAGTTGGAGCACTAACAAGGACATTATCATTTGTAAAATAAGTTGCTTCAAATACTTGTGTCTGCATCGGATTCAGGTGAGAAATCCCTGCAAATGCAGGCCTGCACCATTCTTCAAAAGCTTCAATAGGGATCAAATGATCTTTAGAAACTGCAGCTTTTGGAATTGCAGGCAGAACTTGTTCAGTATAATACTTTTCTTGGATTTCATAAAGAGTGCTTGGCAAAGCCTTGTTTTGAAATCCGCTTCCCCCTTCAAGCTGGCTTGTATACTGCTCCATTTCCTCATCTTCTTTAATCTGTTCTTCATTTTTTAAGAAATTTTCATCAAAGCCTAAATCAAGCAGAATTCCAGTATCAGCTTTTGTGGTATTTTTGTTTCTTTTTGCTCCTTTTCTCATTTCTTTTTCAAATTGAATTTCGCTTTCTTTTTTGATGATGATATTAGACGAAAATTTCCCTTTATCAGAAGGTTTGGTGGATTCTAATGCTTTTACAGATTTAGCGATGGCTTCTCTGCTTTCAAGCATTTTCCCGACAATTTCGATGCAGTCAAAACCTAGGAGGTCAACCAGTTCACTTTGGATTTGATCCAATGATTGATTGGATATGAGCATATTGAGAACTTTTAAAGCAATATCAGGAGATCTTAAGACATCTGGGTTCAGTACGGTGGCTTGCATATAAAGATCTTTGAAAAGTTCCTTCTCTTTTGCCTGGTCTTTGGATGCACTTCCGATCTTCATAGACCATTTTTTGGACTTTTGCCACATCTTTATATTATTTTAGATCCTTAAAAATCTATCAAAGAAATGTCGTTTATAAGATGATATCAGAATGGCTCAAACAATATTCTTATTAGCCATTGAAAACTTAATTTATACTTATAGACTAATATATGCAGCAAAACTGAATAGTAAAGAAGGTTTACTAGTATTTCTATCAAAAATAGAAGTCTTTATGATTTTATTAACTAATTATTCTTATTGTCTTTGCGCTAGTAAATGGCATTATATTAATTAATGACGGTTTGTAGGCTTATTGCATATTTACATTCAATTACTGCTTGTCTTAATGGTGCTTTGTCTTTTTCGGTAGATTGAAGGAGAAAGACTGCCAATTTTGGGCATCAAAAATCTCCCTTCGCTATATAAAAATTACGAGAATAAAAAGTCTTCATCCAGTAAGTCTGCAGCAATAACAGATTTAATTTGCATTGGCTGTTCCTGAAATCCAAGTGTTCGTTTCATATTTTCGATGATTCTTTTTTCCTTTAAAATGTCGTCTAGTCTAGCATTGCGGGGAGACTCGTGTCTTTTCTTATATTTTAGTTTCATTAGATTTGTTTTCTCTAAATAAAGAGCTAAGTCAATAGTAGGCGTTGGAGGCTTAGGAGTAAATTCAAATGTTGACTGTTCTAATTTGAAGCAAGGGTCAGGAGCAGCTTGGGTTGTCATTACATATTCTTTTTTAGGAATTTGTGAAAGTCTTTCAAAAACATTAGGAGTTGGAGCACTTCGCTCGTCATTATTTCCAACCGGAGAATATGCAACTGAGGAGCTTCTATTCGCAGATTTTACTTTTGGGGTTATTTTTACTGCTTTTTTAATTACGTTTTCCCCTGTTAGCGGCCTGTCTTCTTCTTTTTTAAGTGCTGTTTTCCTCCCAGTTGACTCTACTCAAATATTTCTTGCAGATTCAATAAACTTTTCGTAATCTTTTTCTTTATGATCAGGGTAAATTTGTTGGAAACTTCCAAGGTGTGATTTTTCTCACCTGTCTCGTTTGGATTGTGCTCTCAGTATTTCTTCTTTTTTCTGGTCTTTAAAGTCAGCGTTCTTTTTCCCTAACGCTCTTTTTAAGATGTCTTGCCTTTGTTTCGAGAGATATGCTTTTTTATTGTCGGTATTGATATTTAAAAGTGTCATTGCTTCACTTATGACTTGAAATTTTATTTTCCAGTCCAATGGAGAATCTGTTGTAAACGAAGGAGAATGGTTGACTTCTAGAAGCCATGGCTTCAATTTTTTATCTAAAATTATATCAAATCCCAATATTTCAAAACACATGCCATTAAAAGGATCGTCCGGTTGGCATGCTCGATAAGTGTGGGAAAGGAATGGCTGAACTGAGCAAAGCGTTTTTATAATAATTCCTTTGATATCTTCCCACAATTTCGTTGTGTTATGGCCCATCTCTTCAAGCAGCTTCATCGTTGCTGTCAAACTTCGCTTATGTCCAATATCATCATTTGCAGGGTCTTCATTGAATACAAAATTTTCACTATTCTTGTTAATTGCATAGTTAGTTAAATGCATGCACTGTTTAGCTAAATTCTGGCCAGAAGGTTTCACATATGATTCTGTAGCAAACCTTGCAAGTCCTTCTTTATGCAGATATATTCTAAGAGGATCGCAGCCTGCAACCAAGACATAAAGTCTCAAGTCAAATTTTAATCCTTCAATTAAAAATGGATGCTTCAGATATTCTTGCACAACATATCGGTCATCTTGTTCAAAAACATCCAAATTTTTGGTCAGGAAAATTCCTCTTCCTTGGCAACTTGCTTCTGGCTTTACGATGTAAACTTTATTTTTAGAGATAAGGCTTTGGTTTCTTAGATCTGAGAGTTCTGAAGGGATAAGCCAAGTTTTAGGATAAAAATTATAATCTTCAGGGTAAAGTTTCCTCATTTTATTGAGATTCTTCCCTAAAAAGTTCTTTCTTGCTAAAGAATACATTCCAGGAAAGTGATTGATTTTTTGGTAAGGCTTCATTTGTAAGAGTTTTTCTGGCTGGACTGCTCCGTCAGTTCAGAAGAGGTCTCAGTTAAGATTATCGTCTTTGAAGTCAAGCCTTCATTGAAAAAACTCTTTCGCTACTCTTTTAACAACATCGTATTTTGTACAGGAAACGTTCACAACAACCTTTCTCTTAGTTTTTAGCTTGGATTTTATTGGAGGAAGTGAGTCTTTAATTTCCTCTTCTTGGTCTGATTCAGGACATGCTCTTGTTTCTTCTTCCCAAGAAGCTAGTTCTTCTTTGCTGCCAATCATAATTTTGGAATCAAATTAATTAGAGATATTTTGCAGTTTTTATACAAATGGTGAATTAATTCAGTGAAAATGAGCACTTAGATATTGCTTGTTCGTTTAAAAATTAAACTATTATGCAAAAATTAATTTATTCGGCCATGTTTACGATTTATCAGGAGATAAGGTTCTCTTAATAATTTTTCGAGATCGGATTCCTCTTGGGGTATGCGCTTTTATGGGTGATAGACTCATTTTAGACTTATTTGTTGAAATATTTGATGGGCTTTTACTTTCAAATAAAAATTTTAAGTCATTTTCATTATTTCGTATCTTTCTCTTGCATTCTTCAAGGCTTTTCTCAAGTGTTTTTATTTCCTCATCTTTAGAGACAATTTCTTTCTTAAGCTGAGATGTCTCTTCTGCAACTATTATTTTCTCTCTGAGCTTCTCATTTATTATTGTAAATGATCCTGGCGGTTTTTCGGTTTTTGGCTGAAAACTTTCTTTCAGTTTCGATATTTCTCCTTCAAGTTGGTGAATTTTTTGTTCTAGCTTGTTAATAATAATTTCTTTTTCATGAAGCTGCTCTGTAAGAACGATCTCAATATTGTATTCAGACTTAAACTCTTCTTTGGTATCCAGCTCTTTGCTCTCAGCTATTTGTTTTGCACTTTCATAACTTTCTACTATTTGCTCTAGTTCATTTTCTAGCAATTTAATTTTCTCTTTAAGTTTGAGGCTATTTTGAACTTCGGTCTCAAAATTTTCTTGGAGCCTCTGAATTTCGCTTCTTAGCGTCATTTCATTTTCAAGATTGCAGCGCTTTGCCTCAGAAATGTCAAATTTTAAGGATTCTACCAAAGCCTTCAAATCTTTAATTTGCTTTTCATAGAGTGCTTTTAATATTGTTTCGCCATGGCTGAAATGGACTTCTTTATTAGCTATTTCTTGCTTATAATGTTCTTTCAATCTCTTGATTTCATCTTTATAGCTCATTTCCTGCTCTCTGAGAAGTCTTTCAGTTTCATTCATGGAAAGTATCTTTAAGTTTTCAATCTCTTTTTGAAAGAGCTCGTTAAGGTCCTTCTTCTTTTTTTTAAACGCTAATTTCTTATTGATTAAGATTTGGTTTTTCTCTTCGATAACTCTGGAGTTTCTTATTTCGACATCTTGTAATACACTCTGGACTATTTTTTCATTCTGGAGTTCACTTAGCAAATGTTGCTTTTCTTTTTCACCAATAATGTCAATAAGGACTTGTTTTTCTGCTGAAACCATATCCCTTACTTTCTTGATTTCATTTTCATAATAATTCTGGGTTTCATTCATCTTTCTTTCACAAGTTTTCTTTAATTGCTTTCTCTTTGCTTTCTGAACCAGCAGAACTTTTGTTATTTCATGTCTAATTCGATCACCCATTTCACTTTCAAGCATTGCAATTTGTTCATTTAGCAACTTGAATGTAGTTTTTGACTGAACCTGAATAACTTTTTCTTTAATTGTAGAAGTATCAAGCTTATTTTGTATTTCTCCAGCTTTGTTTTCTGCGATTTCTGTTTCTCTCTTTTTTAGTTCCATTTCTCTTCTTAGAGCTTCAATTTCGAGCTTTACTTGGTCGTTTTGCTGAGATAAGACATTGATTTCGTTTTGAAATGCTGATTTCTGAGCATAAAAGAGCCCTTCTTGCTTGCTAAGATGCTCATTTTTTTCTAAAATTCTGTCAACGTATCATTTTCTATTTTCACTATACCTTTGCTGAAAATGAGCCTCAAGAATTTTTTCTTTTTCAGCGTGATTTTTCTTTAGGTCACTTATTTGCTCTTCGTACTCTGTTTGGCACTGCTTTATAGCTGCAGAATGCTCTATTTTTAAAGAGTTTATTTCATTATTATGCTCAGAGGTTAGCTTTTGAAAGAGCTGCTTTTGAGCACGGTCTGCTTCTTCTTGAGTTTCTTTTAATTTCAACAAAAGGTTGTCTACTGTTTCTTTTAAAATTGAAATATGCTTGTCATTTTTGGATAGAGCATCTGCGGTTTGTTCTCTTAATTCCTTTTCTTTTTCAAAAAGTTTGACTTTTACAGAAATTTCTTGCTGTTTAGCATCCAGTTCCTGCTTAGTATGCAAAAATCTTTGATTTAATTGTTGCATTTTCAATAGAACTTTCTCTATCTGCACTGATTTCTTTTTAATCTGATCTTCCAATTTTGCCTCCTGAGCTTGAGATCGTTCTTTGAATTGAGAAAACTCGCTATTTAGCTGTTCATATTGATCTTCAGTCTTATTACTTTGTAGTTGAAGATCACAGATTTGTTGCTGGGCTTCTTCGTATTTTTTTGAGATCAAAGAGTTTTCCTCTTCAACCTTTGAAAGCCTTGATTTGGTGTGATCCGCCAAGTTTTGAAGACTTTCTTTTTCTTTTAGAACCGATTGCAGCCTTGCTTGTGTCAAATTTAAAATTTCTTTCAAATCGTTGAACTTTGAATCGTGAGACCTCAAGCTAAAAAGTCGGTCCTCATCAAGCCATCTAGGTGTTTCTTTTTCAAAATTCTGGTTATATTTATTTGCAACTTCATGGGTTCTTGCCCTGAAAAGTTCAGCCTTATCGTCATTAGAAATTATTTCAGAATTTTGGCGAAATTGCAGCAACTCTATTGAAGAAGGAATTGATAATGAACTACCGCTGTGTTGAAGTTTAATTTCGTACTCACTGATTCGACGCTCGTAATCTCTTCTTAGAAGTTGAATTTGCTGCTGATTTTCAGTTATTTGCTTTTCAAGTTCCATCTCATGATTTTTTATTTCCAATTTATACATCGCGAGCGATTTATTTGAGCTTGGACCTTGAGTTTGCAACTTGCTTAGCAAAGATTCAATTGCTATTATACTTTCCTTTCCTGAAGAATCAGTTGAAATAATCTCTTTGAGATTCAGATTTTCTGAGCCAGATTCCAGCCGATGGATAAAGTTTTTTAGTTTGAATAAGTAATTTTTAAGGTCCCTTACAGTATCTTGCTTCTGGCTATTCTCCATGATATGGAGTTTGAATTTATATGTTAAATGATTTTATACTTTATAAATAAGGCTACTATTGAGCTTACAAACAAATAGGATTAATTAAATGTTTAATTGCGAATTATTTAGAGTTCTAGTAGCTAAAAGCAGCAATTTTTTCTGGATTGCTTATGCAATGCTTAAAAAATAATTGCTGCTTCATTCAAGGTATTTTTAATTTGAATTAAAACATTTCGCATTCACTAAGCTTTTAAGACTTAATTTGTTTTGAAGAAGATTTATATTCATTATGGAAGCTTTAAAAAAGCATATTCGCTACGAGGTATTTGGGCATGTTCAGGGCGTCTTTTTCAGAAAGTACACTGAAAAGCAGGCAAAACAGCTAGGACTTACTGGATGGGTCCAAAATACAGCACAAGGAACTGTCATTGGAGAAGCTGAAGGTCCATCTGTTAAAATAGAAGAATTTAAACATTGGTTGAGAAATGTTGGGTCTCCAAAATCAAGAATTGATGATCTCAGAATAACAAATGAAGCAGACATTTCTCAATTGAAATATCATTCTTTCTCAGTCAAAAAGTAATAAATAATCAAGCCTTGTTTTTAAACAATATTCAATTTATATTTCGAATAGCAATTATTTGTATAAATAAATTATCAGTTTGGGTAAAAAATTAAATGTTTATTAAACTCATATATCTAATCATCTACAGGAGGACTTTTATCTCCACTTTGTGAGAAAACAGAAAGGGAGCTCGGTTTTCTAAATCTTATGTGGAAGGGTGATCCCTTTAATGAAATTTTAATAGGCCTAGCCACTGTTTTTGTTTGCTTTACTAAGTCTTCTATTTTGGAATAATATTCTTTTGTTAGAGATCTCTTCAAGCCTGGAGAATCAGTCTCGTCTTGTGATCTCGGAATCCCAGATTTTTCTTGTAAGTCCAAATACATGTTAATCCACCTTCCCAGCACCTCATGCAGCTCATTAATTTCAAACTGTTTTCTGGCCAATTCTTTCTCACAAGAATTTTTAAAAGACTCAACATATTCTTTCCACCTATCTTTTTCTTTCAAGTAAACTTCCAAATTTTCATGCTGATAAGTCTCTAGTAATAGCTTAAAGGTCGCGCTTTCTGATTTGGCAATTTCGTAGCCATTTTTTATTTGCTGATTGAACAGAGTCTGCACTTCTAAATTTGTTTCAAGACTTCTGACCTTGTAAGGGTCATTTTGGTCTCCGTGATCTCCAAAAGAAGCTTTTAGCCCTGCAAATCTAGGTGTTATATCATCAAATCTAGGAGATGGAGAAAACAGCTTATAATTTAATGCAGTGTTCATTCGATTTGACCTTCTTATATCTGGTTGCTTGTCAAATAAAATAGTTGGCCTTATACCTCTAATAAACTTCCCTCTTGGAGTTGGATCTGACAATTTTTCTTTGCCCCAGTGTTCGTTTTCAAGCTTATTCATAAGATTTATGATTTTGTTAAATGAATTATGCAGATGATCTACGAGCTGCTCAAGGGCTCCAATTTTGTTTTCTTGAAACTTTGAAAGCTTATTTTTCAAGTTAAATTTTTCTTTTAATAAATTATATTTCCATTGCAGATCGTAAATTCTCCTTATGAGCTCACAGTTGATAAGTCCTGATTGAATAACTTGCTTTTTCAGCTGGAATGCAACAACTTCTGAGCTGATATCTGAGTTGTCTTCGAGGACTGTGCATAGTTCTTGGGAATATAGATCTTGAGTTTTCAGCACAGAAATGTTTAATGGCATATCAATTTCTACTTCATTAATCTTTGTCATCAGAAGAGAAGTTTCTTCAGTTTGTATAGGAAATTCACCTGTCAAAGCAGCATCAACAGTTGCGTCGATGAACTCTCACTCACTAACTGTTTCTCCTGCCCTTATTTTTGACAAGCTATCGCTAAACCTATTATTGGCTTGGTTTAAGTGGGATTTCAGCATTTCAATCTGTGATTTCAGGCTCCTATTTTCTTCTACAATAGCTTTGTAAGCATTTTCGTCAGTTTGCTTCATAATCAGTAATTTTTTGTAGCACTCAAAGGACTCTGAAGAAGATGTCTCAGCTTTTATTCTTTTTCTTTGTTCTCGACTTAGCTCATCTTCAAGCTCGCTTACCTTAGTTTCAAGATTTTCTTTATCCTGCTTTAAAGAGTTAAGCTCTTCAATAATTTGATCATTTTGCCCGAAATCATCCAATAAAGAAATCCTTCGTTTATCAATAGCAAATGAGACTCCAATATCTTCAGTACTTTTGAAGTCTTCTGATTTCTGGTCTTCTTCTGTTGGCAAAGATGGAGAATTTTGCTGAGGTATAGTAGGAGAGCTTTCTTTTAACTGTTTTTTTAGTCTTTTTATTTCATCTTTGGCATCAGCTAATTTTTTCTTTAATTTTGCAATCATTTTCATGTAGGCTTCAGGAGATCTTTTTATGTTAAGCTTGACTTTATTTTTGATAGTCTTTGCACGTTGGGCGAACTTGAGAGTATTTAATGTGTCTTCTAAGTTTCTTGGATGAGGAGAACAATTCACTATAAGAGTCGTTTTATAGTTACCTCCTAAAGATTCTTGCAAAAGTCTAGTTAATTTTGAATCTCTGTAAGGAATATGCTCTTGATTGGCAGTTAAAGCATGAATTACATTCCCCAAAGCGCTGAGAGACAAGTTGATTTTTTTGGCCTCTTCGAGCTTATTCCCAGTCACTCCTGTTTGGTTGATTTTCTCACAGCCTGCTAAGTCAACTAAGTTCAGAATTCCCCTTTTCTCTGTGTCATTGGGAAATTTTTGATTGACCTCAAGCATAAAAAGCTGATGACTCCTTGAGCTCACTTGATTCATTTTTGTTGAGGCTACAGTTCTATTGCTCTCTCCTAATGATAAAACTTCAATCATTTCTTCTTCACAAACCACATACATCTCAGTTAGTCCTTGAACGTAAATCCCTCTTCTCGGATCCTCTTTTATTTTCAAATCTGTGTTATTTCCCAATAAATCTTTCAGAGTTTCTTTATAAATTTCAAGCATTGAGCACTTTAAGGTGTATTCTGCCTCATCCTTAGCATTTGACAAGTAATCAAAAATCAAGCTAATGGCTCTAGGGATGATTCCTCTTGTTAGATCATCATAAATATCCAGACCCATCATAGTGTAGGATTTGCCAGAACCTGTTTGGCCATATGCAAAAACAGTTCCATTGTATCCAGCTAAAATATCTTCAATGATAGGTTTTCCTACACATTCAAAAATATCAACTTGTTCAGTGTTTGGAGGGAAAACTTTGTCATATATAAAATTATCAGGATTGCTATTGCTATGTGCCACACTAACTGTCGAATCGTCTGGAAAAGAGTAATGCTCTGCTTTGTTCTCTGGGAGTTGAAGTTCTATGTCAATTAATGGTCTAAAACGGCAAACGACCTTGATGTTGCTTGCTTCTCTCATTGTCTGCTGCCTTTTGGCCAACATGGTAATTATTCTAATTTATTTTGAATTACATTAAATATTGATGTATGAGCTATTTACAGTTATCATCTTTGGCTCGAAAAAAATTAAACTAATATTTCTATGCTAAATAAAAGTAAAAGCAAAATCGTTTTATTCAAATAGTAAGAACATGAAAAATTTAATAAATTAGTAGAAAGCATGTTTGAGTAGATGACCAAATGATTTTATTAATTAACCAAAATAATTGAATATTATAGATTCATGAAGCATTAAACACTTTTCAATAATAAAGGTGCTTTCAAGAAAGATATGTTGAAATTAATTCCAGGGCTTGATAATAATATCGCAATTGTAAAAGACAGGTTATCATATTGCCTTATACACCAAATATAAGTGCTATCCCTAAACCGTTTAATTAAATTGTGCATAGCTAGAGTAAGTTAAATTTAATTAGACTTTGAGTCATGCCTTGAAAAAAGTCAATAAAAAAGATGAAATAGCAATATTCTTAAGATTGAGCCGGCGCACAGAGCTATTGGATAGGGTTAGAAAAAGAATATATTTATTATGATAACGAATTTACCTTTCAGCACTCGGGGACCTACAAAGCTTACTCACATACTTCAACGTGGTGTCTAGATTTTCTTGCTTGGCTTCTTTCAGCCATTGATCTTCAGCAATTTCATTTATATTTGGCCTTGCTGCAGGATTCAAAGATAGCATTTTCTTCAAAAGTATCTTTGCTCTTGCAGGTATTGAGTCAGGAAACTCACTGATTCCAAACACAATTTTTCTGAATAAATCTCTATCACTTGTGCCTCTGAATGGGAAAGTTCCTGTCAAGATGACATAAAGCATCACTCCAAGTGCCCAAATGTCCGCAGGAGGCCCAAAAAAATCCTTTCTTTTAACAATTTCTGGAGCCATATAGCTTGGAGTTCCACAAAAAGATCTCGAAAGCTGATCTTTTTGCATGATGCACGAAAATCCAAAATCTATCAGCTTAATATTATTACTTGAGTCAAGTAAAATATTTTCCAATTTAATATCTCTATGGCTTATGTCCATTTCGTGCAAATATTTGATTGCAGAAACGCATTGTTTGAAAATCCTTTTAGCTTCTTCTTCATTGAGTTTTCTGACAAGCCTTGATTTCACATAGGAATGCAATGAGCATCCACCAACATATTCTTGAATCAAATGAATATGTCTGGCAGATTTGATAGCTTTGTGAAGCTTTACAATGTGCGGATGGTCTAGTTTCTGCATTATTTGGATTTCTCTACGTAAGTTCCTTCTCCGATGAGGCTGAGTAAGTTTTGACTTGTCATAAGATTTGATAGCGACTTGCATCTTGGTTTGTTTGTCTACAGCTTGCTTGACAATAGCGTAAGCCCCTTGTCCTAGAGCACGGCCAATAATATAGTCGTTGATATCGCCGTCCACAAGATCGTTAAGTTCTTTTGTAGGGGATTCAATAGAAGGTCTCGCAGAGTTTGATCTGGCCTTCTTTAAATAATTATTTTCTTGGGCAAAAATGTTGTTGATGTTATAAGGAGGTTCAGTCACTTTTTTGGAGCTTAGGGGCCTTGAGGGTACTTTTTCATTACTTCGATCTGTAGCAATCTTGGCTAGAGTATTGGTAAGATCTTTTCCAGTAAACTCTCTGTGGGTTTTCAATTTGTTCTCGATAAGATTTGGGGTCAAGCTTACTCTTGGGTTTCTGGTGTATATCACTGTATTCCCTATCTTTGGCTTCGATGACATAGGGTTATGAATTTTCATTTTTTAAATTTAAATAGCTAAGAAAAGCAGTTAATTATTTAGGATGTGAAAGATAGTAAAATTTGGCTTAAGAAATAAGGAAAAATTGAAAATTATTTGAGAAAACAATGATTATTTTATTTTTATATAAGTCTTTATTTAAATTTGGCAAAAATATAAGCATTAATCATTAGAATGTTCCAGAGTCAATATTTTAAGTGGATTAAATCCTGAATGTAAAATATTGCCACTCCAAACTAATTAAAGCATTTTACAAGCTTTTTTATTACCTATCCACAAGAAATTCAATCTCAAATCTCCAATCTTAACAATCAAAATTTAATTCGAAAAAGCATAAAAACAGAAATAATTCAATGTAAGATTTATAAAGTGATATATATCAAAGCATATAATGCAAGCCTAACTAGTTTATCTTAAGATAAGAAGCTTAAAATTAATCTATTATATTTTTCACTTCATAAATGCTTTTAGGTATCTCCATAGAAAGTTGAGCTAAATATCATTTATGATAGCCTACGTGGCACAAAACTAAGTGGTACTATTAAGTTTTATCATATTCTGATAATATACCAAAAAAAGCTAGTTCATAAGCTTTCCATTTTTAATGATTGGCCATTACTAGAATTTTCCATAATCCATAAATTCTCATTTTTTCTTATGGCTAATAATAAAAAAATGGCAATGCAACAAAATCAAAATATGCTCGTCATCAGGCCTCTTAGTGCCAAAATTGAAGAGGATTTCAATAAGAAAAGCCTCAATCCTTACTGCTTATTAAGAATCGGGAATCAAGTGAAGTATACAGATGTGTGCTTTAAAGGTGGATTAAATCCTTTCTGGGATAATCTCATTCGCTTTGATCTTTCTGGTCAAGATGAAAATCTCCTAATAAGTATCTGGCATAAAGGCAGACTTGTCCCTGACTTTGAAATGTGCAGCAATCAAATTCCTCTTAGCAGACTAACAGCAAATAAGACATTTGATGACTGGATTGAACTTCTCTATGAGGGCAGAAAGGTCGGAGCGATCAGACTTTTCACAACGTTAAATCCTACTCAGACTCAGCATGAATCACAATCTCAAGAAGGTCTTGTATCAATTAATCTGAGTCCAGGAGCAAGCGAAGAAATTAGGTACACTGATAAAGGGTATGTCCGTGTCAAGAGAAGAGAAGATGAATACACAAAAGAATACTTAAAAGAGATTAATGAGCCTGGCTACTGGGGACATTTTTATTCTGGAGTCACAGTAATTCCTTTTGGGGAAAGAGAAATTAGGCAATCTGGAGGAAAAGAGCAAGGGCAATCTACTGAGAAAAAAGAGCAGACATCTGAGAAAAAGGACATGCCTCAGCAATCTCAAGCTTCTCAGCAAGCAAGTTCGGCCCATTAAAAATTAATTAATTTTTAACATTTTTTAAAAATATGTTTAATAAATTTGATTAAAAAATGAATATATATCAAAGATTGATAAAAATTTAATTTATAAATGCTTTTATATATTAGATGTACATAAATCCTATTTATAGCGTTGTATTTAATCTAATCAATCCATTTATCTCGCATTTTATTTGAATTAGCCTTTCTAGCCTTTAAATTGCTTATAAATTTAATAAACCAAAATCTTCACCAATCAAACTTACGCTTTTTTTGGAAATTAGCAAAATCATTTTATGATTTTTTGATGATTTCATATCACAAGAATCATTACTCTTCTTAATATGAGCCTTAAAAATTTTCAAAAGAAAGTTTAATTGATATAGGCAGCGAGGATCAGAAGATTTGCAACTAAAAGTCAGTATAGACTAATTTCTTAAATAACTCTTATTGTCTTTTAATAATGTTAATTTAAGGAAATATTGTCCATTTTAATTCAAAGAAGAGATAATTATCCAAATTTCATCCTAATTATCTAATTAAGATAGAATGATGACTACCATATTGAACAATCACAGATGTTCGGTATAAGCTTTGCCTTTGAAAACAAAGATAATTAGTAAGATAGCAAATAAAATATAAAATATGATTAGTCCTATCAGGATAAGGCGATCTTCTGGAGCGAGTGATTTCTATAGCCCAGGGCTTGAAAGGCTTAGCGAAAAAATATTCGGACGTGGAACAAAAAAGAAGGTAACAGTCAAAAATCCATCTGAAAAGAAAACCAAAGGAAGGCAAACCTTTATAAAGTTAGCATCAACAAGTCAAAGCGATTTCCAGAGTAAATGAGCACTTTTAGTTTTCACTATAAACCTTTACAATCTTTTTACAGTCCTTTTATTTTTAGGAATTCAAGGATTTCCTTGGGGATTATGACTAGCATTGGAAATTACTTTTGAGATAATTTTCATCATTGACTGCATCTCCAGGATTATTTTAAAAAGATTCGAAATTTGAAAGCGCCTCTGGATGCTGCATGAGAAATCCGATTATGCTCACTTGGCATGTCTCTTGATGTCATCAGTTCCTTATTCCTTTTTATCATTAGCGATTGGTATTGATTTAGAAGGATATATTGTTGCATCTCTAAGAGCGCTTAAACTGCTAAGATTCTTTCAGTTTTTTACTTGATTTTCAAACCAAGAAATCATTTCAAAGGCTCCTGAAGGATTAAAGATGAAAATTTTTAAGAACTTGATTCTTCTTCTTGGAACAATTCACTGCTCTGGGATGCTCCTAGCATTCATAGCAAGAATAGAAATTGATAACGGGGACACTGGCACTTGATTGCAGCCTTGAATTGATGGAGGAGCTAGGAAATATGAGATCTACACAGACTCTATATTCTGAGCTACAGCAACTTTATCAACAATTGGCTATAATGATACAACGCCATCCACTCTTGCTGAAAAGTATGCATCATCGTTTATCATGGTTATTGGGGCTTCCATTTGTGCGTGGATCTCTGGAAGTATTGTTTCAGCATTAATTACATTAAAGTTTAAAGAATATGAAACTCAGGAAAAGATAGATAGGGTAAAGAAATGATGTAGATTAAGACACTTAACACCAAAGTTAAGCAAGCGAATTATTACGTACTACTCTTCTATAAGGAATCAATTTTCCTATATCATTGATGTTGAATTTTTGAAGGAGCTGCCAAATTCTCTGAGAGGTGAGATATCTACTGTTCTTCATGAAGATATGATACCCAAGGTTTCTCTATTTGAAATGGCTGAGCCAAGTTTTGTTCTTGAAATAGTCAAGCACTTAAAGCCTAATATCTTTATGAAGGGAGACTTCATCATAAGACAAGGAGACTACGGAGAAGAAATGTTCTTTGTCAAAGTAGGAATTGTTGAGGTTATAGCCGCTGATGCAGAAATAATTATAGCTCTTTTGCATGAAGGAGATTATTTTGGAGAAATAGGAGCTTTACTTAATATGAGAAGAACAGTTTCTGTTCGTGCCCAAACAGCAGCAATGATCTCTTCAATCCTTAAAGAAGACTTGGTCAGAATCCTAAAAGATTATCCTGACTACCATGACTTTTTAATCAAAGTTGGCAAGCAAAGAATGGCCACAACCAAAATGGAAGATTTTGACTTTGCTTCAGAAATTCCAAAAGAGGAAGAATCCCCTGCAGATGAAAATGATGATGGCAATGAAAATGATAATATGAAATTAAAAGACAGCCCACAAAAATTTGAGAATGCAGAAATTGGATGGCTACGAATGTTTATATATAATGACAAGCATGATAAAAGAAATCAAGAGTTTATTATAGATCCGTTCTCAGGATTTTTTTATCTTTGATCTTTTTTGTTAACTCTTGCTTTTGGCTTTTATTTATTTTATATTCCGTTTGCAATTGCTTTTGAATTTCCTGTGTATGGAGTTTGGCTAGGCTTCGATATAGTTTCATATATAATTTACATAATGGATATGCCTATACATCTCAAAACTGCAATTTTCACACAACTTGGGACATATACATGAGACCCATCAGTTCTTCAAAAAAATTATTTAAACCGCTATTTACTATGAGATGTTATTTCTGTTCTACCCATTGATTTTATATGTGAAGCAGCTGGAAGCTATCAATATGTTCCTGCCTTTTTTAGAATTCTAAGACTTTTCAAATGCAAGAGAATTTACAGACTTTATAAATACTTTTTTTATAATTCTCACTCAACATTATCATATGCTCGTCTTTTGACTCTTTTCGTATTCACTATTTATTTCAGCCATTTTATAGCTTGCATTTCCTTTTATTTAGGTAAGCTTCAGTATTGAATAGATCCTGATGCACGTTTTAATCATCAAAATTTCATTAACTCATTTCCTCTTAACCACTATTACCCTCCTGGAACAGGCATTTTAGATATCCCAATATATGATCAATATGTCAATTTATTATACTTCGGGTACTCAATTAGCACATCTGGAGCCTATGGTGATGTCCCTGTCCCTACTGTGGCTGAAAAAGTTCTCAACATTTCTTTTAATATCTCTTCTATGATATTGGCTGCATTTATTATTGGAGAAGCTGCAAGTTTGGCTTCAAGCTACCACAAAAATCAAACAGAATATTTAAAAAAACTGAGTGTAATAAAGGAATGGATGCTTCACTGCAATCTTTCTCAAGATTTGCAAAGCCGCATCTTAAACTACTATGAACTGCTTTGAAATAAGCTGCAGGGCTATGATGACGAAGAAATCATGCAAGATTTCCCCGAAACCCTTAGAACTGATATCAAATTCTTTTTATTTTCAGACATCACTAAGTCTGGGTTTTTCCCAGAGGAGGAAAAAGGGGCCATATTGTCTATAGTGAGAAAATATAGGCTCTCAATGGTTTGTAAAGGAGAAACAATTGTATCAGAAGGTGAATTAGGACTTGAGATGTATTTCATACTTGATGGAGAAGTGGAAGTAGTATCTTCAGCAGGAATTGTTTTGAATTCTATTAAAAGTGGCTCTGTATTTGGTGAAATGGCGCTGCTTCATGACTTTCCCTCAGTGAGAGTTGCAACAGTGAGAGCCAAAACCGATGTGACGATTGCCATCCTTTCTATTAACGACTTCAATTTCATCATGAGCACTTATCCTGAATTTTCGAGAAAAATTCGTAAAATTGCAGTTGAAAGACAAATGATGAACATAACAACAATGCAAAACGCAGGAATCGAAATCCAAGGACTGCCTATTCTGACTGCTAGAACGTTGATGACTGAAGGTTCGGATGACTATTTCAGCAAGGATGAACCTTCTGACAGAGTGGAAACTAAAGATGAAAACTCTCCGGCAAACGAAGTTGCTGTGAGCTATTTCAGAATTAGTCCAATTCTTGTCAAATTCCACAATTCTATGCTAAGGCATTATCTTTATTTTATCCTCAACTTTTACAATTTTATATTTGTCCCTCTTCAAATAGCATTCGAATATGACTTTAATCCAGCTTTTTTGCTTTTTGAAGTTATGTCAATTATTTTGTACTTGGCTTATAGCTTTTATTATTGAAACTTGTATCAGATTCTTAGCTTTGCTCCTTCCTCAATTATAAAATTAAAACTTAAAGGCTCAAAACCTCGAAGGCCTTTATATAAATGCGTCCACAATTTTTTAATGGCCATACCATTTGCATTAATTTTCTGTCTTGCAGATTTGTGAGATCCAAGAGAGCTTGTGGCTATTTTTTCGGTTATTAGAATTACTGGCTGCTATTATATAGCAGAATTTTTTGATGTCATGAAAAAACAATTTCCACATATTTTTACATTATTAAGAGTATTAGAAGTCATTGTAATATACATAATGGTTAACCACTTTAGTGGTGCTTTCTTTATTGAGTGCGCAAAGCGAGAAGATACTATGCATTCTTGGCTTTCAAGAGTTCCGTCTCCTCAACCACACGAATTCAGAACCAGCTCATCTGGACCTTTAACACATCAGACTGTTTATATCCACGCATTTCATTGGTCTTCAATAGTAGTTTCACATGCAGGATATGGATGAGTTGTAAGCAACTCTCCATCTGAAAAAGCTTATAACTGCTTTATTTTCCTTATAGGACTATTTGCTTTTTCTATATTATTTGGAAGCATCACGTCACTAGTCACAGAAATGGCTTCTAATATTCAATTTAAATTCCTCAAGAGCTATAACTTTGTAAAGGATTTTATTGCTAAAAAATTTCTTGATGATAATTTTTCTGGAGAAATTGACGAATATTTTAATTATTTAAATAAATGCAACAAAGGGATAAATGATAAGGAAATATTAAAGGAACTGCCATCTGGCTTGATGGTAGAAATAAAAATGTGCAGATATTCTAATGCTATTGAACAGTCCCAGATTTTTAAAAAAAATGGAGTAGTTGATGCAGAGCTTGCAAAATCAATTTTCAGGCTGCTTGAAATAGAGACTTACTTGGTTGGAGATCCTATCATACATGCGGGAGAGAAAAGTCATGACTTATATATCATATTGGACGGAGAAGTTGATATAGTTAATTTTTGTGGAAAAAGGATTATAATGACCCTTACAAAAGGAAAACATTTTGGAGAAATTTCAGTTTTTATTGAATCAATAAGAGCAAGACCTTTTAATGCTATAGCAACTAGTGTGTGCCAAATTGGATTACTGAAAGCTGAACATATTGAGTTACTGAGAGATGCATTCCCTGAATGACATCAAGAGATGCTTGATATGGCCCAAGTCAGGTTAGCAGAGATTTTTGCAGCTGAAAGTGTGGAGTATGCAGTTGCTGAATTTGAAAGAGTTTACCAAAAATTTCAAAATGGCCCGAATGCTTCGATAAAATACTACAATAGGACTGAAAAGCTCATGGAATCAAAAATTCAAAACATTTTGTCGAAAAAATCTAATAATGTCTGAAGAAATATTGCTATTATTCATATAATATTTCTCATTTATACGTCAATAGAGTTGCCTTTAGAAATTGGATTTGAAATACCTTATAATGGTTTACTCCTGGGTATTGAGATTTTGTGTTTAATTGTGTCCTTTGCGTTCTTTTTAGTTAACCTAAAATACTCATTTATATTTTCGAATAAATGAAACCATGAAAATGATGAGGGAGCAAATAAAGACTCTTACTGATGTTTTTATCTTGATATAATTGCACTTTTACCGTTTGATGCAATTCTTGCTTCCTTAGGTGCTGAGAATCCTTATTATTTTATAGCATTCCTTAGGTCAGTTAGAATAATAGCAGTTTTTAGGCTATTTTCTTTATTTGATAGATTGGGTAGACAGATGAAGGATATTTTGACAGAATTAAATGTGCTAGAGGCTTCTATCAGTGTTTTAATTTCTATACATTGGATGAGCTGCTTAATGTGATATTATAGTCTTCATGAAGTTCACTATTCCTGAATAAATTTGAATAATTTGGAAGATACAGGAGTTGGCAATGAGTACAGCTGAGGATTATTTTACATACTTAATATTATTACTTGTACAGGATATGGCTTTATGCATGAGGCGAATGACTCTGAGAGGGTGTGAACAATGTTTTGAATTTTCTTAGGAGATATAATGAATGCAATAGTTTTCGGACTTATGGCAACTGCGGCAGCAACTTCAAAATCTGAACTGATCTATTATATAGAAAAACTTAATTCACCATTTTGTATGAGCCAAGGATCCGAAAAAATGAAAAAATTAATCAAGGACCTTGAGGAATATCACTCATTTTCGACCTCTCTCAGATTAGTCTATGGCCCTATCGATTATAATCAACTCTTTCTCCATATTCCACAGAATTTGTCTAAATCCATCATTTTTGAGTGCACAAAGCTGATGCTTGAAAAAGTTCCCTGCTTCCAGTTATTAGACTCCCATAAAATTTTTGAAAAAATCGCTATATATCTCAAACCAAAGCTGTTTCTTCCCAAAGACTATATTATTTACAAAGATGAAGACTGTGAGGAAATGTTCTTTGTTATCGAAGGCTCAGTTGTACTAATTTCGTCAGATAACAAATCAATGTTTAAAACAATTAGAAAAGGATCATTTATTGGTGATATTGAGTTATTGACAGAAGATAAACCCAGTTTTTCTGTAATCGCTAAAAGCATGTGCTACACTTATTCACTCCATAGAAATGATTTAATGAGATTTGCAGAAAAATACCCAGATATTTATGAGCAAATTCTAAAAAGGGCTGTGAAAAATAGTGGCTTGCCTTTGAATATTCTCAACCAAGAAAGTATGGATGAATTTGAGTCAGCTAAATTGTATAATAATGATTTAGGCAATGTTTTGGATATTTATACCACCATTAATGTTCCTCAATTCAATAAAAATCATAAAAGTAGAAGGATGACTATGAGTGATAAAAAGAAGAGAAGAATGAGGAGGTCGATGACCCAGCTTGGTTCACAAGTTTTTCAGCGAAAGCTAACGCCTATCAAATCAGAGGAAAGACGATTGAGCCGAGAAATTGTTAAAAAGGAAACTATTTTCGATGTAGTGAATATGAGTATGGAATAAATAATCAATTATTTGTAAAAAAAATTATGTTTTATTTTTTAATTTTAAATACACAATTGGAGAGAGGAAGCTGAAAGATTTGAAAAATAGTTTATTGTATTTATTTCTATATCCCACCTTTAAGATGTGCTATTCATATATCCAAAAAAGTTGATATCAGTTCCAGGATTGCTAAAAACTGACGATTTTTTCCCTCCCTGCCGGATCGTGGCTAAACTTTCAATTTCTGGAAGCTGCTCTATATGACTGGAAAATGTTTTAGATTGTCTCATTTTTTTTACACGTTTGCTACTTTTAAGAATCTCCTCAGTGCTCGAATCCTTATCTGGGATTTGTTCACTTGACTCTGAAGAGGAACCATCGCTCTCTGACTCAAATTTATTGTACTTGCATTTATTGTTGCTGGCTGGAAATCATTCATAGAAAAACTTGAAGTGGCAAATAGATTTTTGAGTTAAATCAAGAATATTGCAGACAGCTTCTTTTTCTGTAACAGTAAATGGAAGAAATAGACTTATTCTGCCTTCTTTTGTGACCGAGTTCATCCTACAATCTGTGTAGCCTCTCATTGAGCAAATCATTGAATCAAACATAAAAAGTCCACACCCATATTTTTTATATATTTTTACGAAATCATTAAAGAACTTTCGCTTTGATCCTTGCATTTTAACTTGGAATATTTCATCAAGCATTTCTTGAGTTATCGTATTAGAGGCAAAATCAAAGTTATATTGAATTAAAAATTCATAATCTTTCATATTACTAATTTGAGATGAAATATTTAGTTCAGAACCAGACTCACATTTATCAATTAAAAACATCAAAAGCGAATTCAAGACATAATTGTGAAACGTTTTGTCACCGTATAAACTCTCTGGAAGATCTGCTGATCCTTTTAATGATACTGTCATGTGTTTCTTTTCAGCTAAATTAAATAGCATCTCAATTACATTGTGCAGCTCTACAAAAATATTTAAAATTTCATTTTTAATATCAATCCGACTTAGAAGAAGTGACTGATAAAGCAAACTACTTCTGAGCTCATTTTGTAGCTTGTTGATTTTTACAATCAGATTTTCCCAAACGAAATGTCCAGATTCATAATTTTCCAATGTTTCATTGAAAAACTTGTCAAGAGAAAGTTGAATGTGCTTATAGTTATTAGAAATGAAGATTCTATTTGCAACAGCAGCAGAAATGTCAATAAAAGAAATTCTCATGGTGGCTTCATTATTTCAGCCAACAAGGTCAGCTTTTACAATAAAGCCTAAATTTTCTATATTTTCTGGCTTGAAATCTGAGATTTGGTTGGTTATTAAATACTCTTCTGTTCTTTTCTCTCCTTTAAAGATGCTTTGTACGATTCCCTTTGCCCACGGTCGATGGTCATCGTCGAAAGCATCATAAAACTTAGTATTCACTAGTGTATCTTCAGTTTTGCCCATCGTATGAGAAAGAAGCAATGCACGCTTATTATGAGACATAATATTTCCATCTCTATCTACAATAAATAATGCGCTATGAGCAGTATTAAATACATGATTTAACTCTGTGAATTGATGTTTGCTGCTTGAATGCATATTTCACAAACATCTAAAATCCATTTCAGCTATAATAAACATTCCTGTTCAAGCTATAATCGCAAAAATTACATAATAAGTCTTAGTGTTTGTAAAGTAAATAACTATTGTTCCTTCTAAAATACCATATAATAAAGAGTACTTTCATTTTTTAAAGCACATAGCAGTCAGCATATAGCAAGGGATAAAGCCTCCCATTATCTCAGCTATAGAGCAGGACTCTTTGAAGGCAATTTGAAACTGAACAGAGAAAAATTCTGCGATAAAGCGCCTTAGATGAATATTTGAGCTGTTCCACATAAATAAGGGCAAGAGTGATAAAAATGAAGCAGCACTTATTACTCCTGAGAAAAAAAATAAGAGTGCGCAAAATATAATAGAAAACAATGCTCAAAGAGTAAGGTTTTTGTCTGAGGAAATTACCTGATTTCTGAGTTCTTCTTGAAAAAGCTTTTCCATTGCAGGATTTGTGAAATCTAAAGAGAGGCTTTTGGTGAAGATCCAGTTTTTAAGTTTGAAGTCTGATACAAGCGCAATATCATGCCATAGGACTTCCAATAAACCCCATAATAGCATTTTCAATAAAAAATAATATAATAGGCTAATATTTGAATTACATCAATAAATCTGAATACTTATAGCAATTGGAATGATTTAATGGTTTTATTTCCGTCTATTCAAGTTATGCATTTTAAATTAAACCTCTAGAAAACAGCAATTTTAATTTCCTGGTGAAAAATAAATATTAAGATGTGCTTCAAAAAGTTAGCTCATCAATAAACCTCCTAAGCAATTTAAGATTTAAATTGGTCCCTTAGAAATAAAATTTAATATAAAGGCATTAAATATGTTTATAATATTAAGGCTATTTGGTTATAAATACGAAGTAGCCCTTATTCAGCTTAATAATAAATGGCTTCTATATAATATTTCCATGTTCTGAATTTTTTAAATAGTAGAACCACAAGTCTCCTTATAAGTTCTGGAGCTGGTATACTGGCTAGAATTCCCCAGACACCAGAATTGAAATATGTAAGTCAAGCATAGGCTCTGCAATACTGAGTTCTGATTTAGAAAAAATAATCTAAACTATTACTTAAAATAGAAGCAAAATAATTTTCTCAACTGAACTATTAGCATATTTGATGCTATCTTATAAAAAATAAATTAAACTTAGTTTTAGATCGATATTAATCTCCTTAAGCCAATACAATCAAGAAATAATGAAATTACCTTAATAACTATTTTAATTAATTGATTATCAGATAATTAGGTAAAGTCAAGATCTTTTTCTTCATCCACAACGACTTGTCCTCCGACTGGCACTTTAATGTTTCTAATCCCTCTTGTGAGCTAAATAAGCCATACCTGGACTTCAACATTATTTCATATAGCTTTTCTTGCAGCCTTATCAAAGTCTTCTTGATTTCCTGCCTCATAAGCATCCAAGAGCTCTGTGATAGCCTGGTATTCCATTGACATAATAAACGGTGCCACCGCTGAGCACATTTCTCTGAATTTCCCTTCACATAAACTAGGGTTCTGTAAAAGTGTTAAAGCCACTATACAAAATGCAGCTTTATTCATATAATGGTCTCTGTTCAAGTTCTGAGCGAACCGAAGCTCTTTCTCATACACAATCATAGCATCTGCATATTTCTTGTTTTCTATAAGAAGCCCAACATAGGGTGTGATCACATCTCGGGCGAACATTTGCAATTGATCATCATTTACTAGATTTAGAGCTAGGGCATACATCCTACAAGCCAACTCAATCAACCCTTTATTAAGCGCCTCTGTTCCCATAAAGATGTACATCCTGAGAGACTTTTCACTGTTTCCATTGATTCTGAAAAGTTCAGCTGCTTTTTCAGTGTTTTCTACAGCTTCTTTGACGTGGTCGTTTCTCAGCTGCAAAATTGAGAGACTTTCGTATACTCTTCCAGCTGCCCACATGCTAATTAAAGCTTACTCGTTCATTTTCTCGTTAGCTTGAGCGAGTTTTTCATATGCTTGAACTGCTCCGAAGTAATTTCTCATGGTTTCATAAGCCTTTGCTGCGTTTTCAAAGTGAATTGCTGCTTGAGGGAGATCAGACTTTCATTTAAAAACTCCTGTCGACATGGCCTTTTGGCCCTTCTTGAATTCCTTTTCAGGATCCATATTAATTTGAGAAATGATAGCATAAATAAGTTAGGAACGATTTATAAGACACAGACATTATAATTAAGGGTATTTTAGAGAGAAATCAATACAGATTAGCTCTGCTTTAGAGGGGGAAGATCTAATGAGTGATATTTGCTCGGACTTACAGTTGCAGCCGAAGTTCTCCTGATTTTTGATATACGGACTGTAGGAGGAGGACTGTACATGTCAAAAGTAGTTTGGTTCATATCAACCCGAACTTGAGTTTCTGCAAGTTTTGATGAGAATGAAATTGAGTTTCTAGGACTCCCTCCTTCTCCGCTTATCCAATTAACAAGAGAAGTGATGTATCGATATAAGTCAAACCTTTGCTTTCTGATCACAGTGGGCGGCTCTCCACTTTTTAATAGTGTTCTACACATTGAATGCATAAGTACAGAATTCATTTCTAGCTGTCTTTTCAGTCTGTCTGAGAAAATTTCAAGATTAATTAAGTCATTTTTCCTTCCCATTTCTTCTAATATCACCTCAATTTCAGATTTTTCTGCTTTCTTGTCAATTTGTTCTTGAATTGCTTGAAGAGTGTACGAAATTTGGCTGACATCATGGTTATCTCTTTTTAATATTTCAAATTTGTATGCAAGATGATTGTTTAGTTCTTTGGATTCATCAGCTTTTTTAGCTACTTGCTGAAGGAGGGATCGAATTTCAACTGATTCTTCTTTGTGTTTTTCTGATAAGTTATTGAAATCAGTTTTGCTTGCAGCCAGCTCAATGATTGCTTTAAGTTCTTTTATATCATCTTTAGATGATTTTTCAAGAAGGATCTCATCAAATCTTTCTAAAATATTTTCAGTTTCGTTGAGTCTTTTATTGTATTTATCTATTGTGTCTTTAAATCCTGAAATTATTGGCCCAACTTCATTCTGCATATATTTGAGCTCTTCTAATGATGCTTTTCCTTCAAGATCTTTTACAATTGCTTGCAGTTCGTCTTTTCAAGGCTTAGAGCCAATTTGATCTTTAAAAGATCTATGAAGTTCCCTAATCTTTGCGTCCATGCGCGCTGATGATTCTGCAAGACTTCTAATTCTTTCATCACTTTTTGATAGAAATTTTTCAACTTCTGCACTTATTTTTTCTAATGAGTCTTTAGTGCAATAAAGCTCATTCAAGCTGCCAATAATATCATTTTTGGACTTTTCAATTAGATTTTCAGTTTTTTCTTTATTCATATATTTTTTGAATTTAGTTTTGACTCTTTCTTGCTCTCTTTTTAAAGCATCAACATCTACACTTAACGCACACTCACTGACTGTTTGTTTTAATTCACGATATTTAGCCATCGTGGCGTATTTATTTAAAGACGATTTCACTTCTCCTAGCTGCTGAGTTGTAGCCATATCCTTGATGATTTCTGATTGTGTTCTGTCCATAATCGCAAATTCAGATTTAAGCTCAGCACACCTGTTAGTTGCCATTCTAAGATCCTCTTCGATCTTGGCAGATCGACTAAGCAGGCGATCAATTTCTTCTTTTGATAAATTAATATCAGTCTCGTGATCATTAATTTGAATTTTCAAGGCTTTTATGTCATCAGATGATTCAATACAGAGACTGTATAGCTCACGTGATATTTCTGGCTTTAATTCTAAAGCAATTAAGTTTAAGATTGAAAAGTTTGTTTCAGTTGGGATTTTTCTCTTTCTTCGTATATCATCGATTTCGATATTTAACTGAAAGGAATGGCGGATTGAATTTCTCAATTGCTCAAGTTCTTGTGAAAGAGTAGAAATTTGTGTTTGGATTTGTTCGTTATCCATACTTATCAATTTTAGTAATTTAGACAACTAAATTGAACCATAGGAAATTGCAATGATGAAATATAATTCTATTTTATTAAGCTAGAAATTGATTAAATGAAAATAAATGTGCTATTCTTGCAAATTAAGCTTAAGAATTTAAAACTGAGAAGCAAAAATTTAAATATGTGAATTTTTAATGTTCTTTGTGCTTTCAATTAATAAGTTTCTAATTTAATTATTTATTATACTGCAAAAAAATACGTTACTTAGATAAAACATTTTTCATATTTTGCGTCATTTTAAGTCAATAAATTCTTGAAAATTAGCATATGAAAAGAGATGATGATATATTCAGGCAGACAAAGTAATTTTTAAATAGACGAACAAGTTTGCCACTTTATACAGCCACTTCATTTTTCGAAAGGCAGCAATCAACCTCTCCGGACAGTGGCCAGCGGGAGCTTTTGAATCGGTCTATAGATTATGGCCTAAACACTACCTCATATGGAATACGGGGAAAATCAATCCGTCACAAGCGAGGTTTCTCTGAAACTAAAGAGCAGCTTGAAGTAATTCAACAGACTCTAAGGTCTCCTTACGATAAAATTTCGCTAGAAAACAGAAGCACAAAGCTAGATACTATGAGAAATGAAAGCACTCTCTCAACAATTCAGTGTGATCAATTAGGAAACTCCAAAAATTCATTAGCAGTTGAAATCGATGATCTCTATGAGGCCCTTTCAAAGGCAAACGAGTCTATAAATTTGATATACACGCATTATTTATCACTTGAAAATATCAATGATGAGCTCAGAAAAGAAATAGAGGAAATTACAAGCAGCAATTCTTCAGCAAAAGATAATGAAGTAAAAACTGTAATTTTAATGCAGTTGCAAGAAAATTTAAACACTAATGTCGAAAATTTAAAGACAAATTATAGAGAAAAGAAAAATATTGAAAATGCAATTGATAAAGAAGAAGGGATTGTCAGAAAACTGCAGGCAGAATGTGACGCACTGGATGCGAAAAGAAGAGTACTGCAGGGGTCACATGAAGAGTTGTTGACACCTGCTTCGCTTAATCAGCAGCTTGGTATGTTGGCACAAAAACAGGCTGCAATCGATAAAAAAAATGAAAAGTATGAAAAATACATTCAATCGAAAACGAAGGGTAAAAACTAATTTTGATATAATTTAAATGTTGTAAGTTTTAGATATGCTTGAAATTTAAAAAATTGGCAATATTTTATAGATCTTTCTTTAATATATTTTTTAATATTATTATATATATAGTGTTTTATTTGATCTGATAGGAGTGATTGTATTAGTTGAAGTTGTGCAAAGATTGGTTATATTTCAGTTTAATTAAAATATAATTTAAAAAATAGACTAGTTAGATTTAGAAAACTGTCTTATAAATGCTCTTGTGCCAGAGCTGGATAATAAGCTTCTCAATGATAGCTCAGAGTCACACACTTTGGCGACAAAATCAGATTCGCTGATACTATCTCCATCCATTAGAGCTACTTTTACTTTTTGAGCAGCTTTTTCTTTCCCTTTATTCAATAATTCAATGTAACCATCAATTTCTTCTTTTGTGCAATATTCATCTCCTTCTCCAATTGCAATTATCGGAAGAATATCAGCAGACAAATCAGCAATTTCATTGAACATCAGCTCAACTTTCGCCGCATCTAAGCTTTCTGAATTTTCTGTATCATATAATTTAAAAAGTAAGCTAGCTTTTCCTTTTGAATGGCCCTTTCCCATAAGTATCCCTAATAAAGAAAGTTTTCTGATTTCATATAATTTCTTTTCATTTTTTACCCTGGAGAGAATTTTATAAAATGATGTATCTGGGGTAGTTAAGGTCTCATCTGTAAGCTCAAGAGTCATAAATGCACGCTTTAGCTGAGATTTGCTTAATAGTCCTTCCATTCCTTCAGCTGCAAGAGCACTTATGATATCTCTGCTTTTCAGCTGTACAAATTCTAACTTTTCTTCAAAATTGACAATAAATTGTTCTTCTTTTGGAGGACTTTCTGGAATATTTTCCTTTTCCTTCTGAATATCTTTCTTCTCTTCTGTTGCGTTATCTTCAATATTAGTCTTTTTCTTCTGAGTGCTATCAGACTTTGGCTTCTTTGATACTGTGCCACAGCAAGCGCCCATTTAATGTAAATTATATTTAACGGTTAGCAATGATTAATCTTTTAGGATTTACGTTTAAAATAAAATTTATTGTTTATTTGATATATAAGATATAAGATAGCTGTATGAATTAATTTAAAGTTGTTTAAAATGTTTAAAGGTCCCATAAATTAGTCTATAATAAGAATAATAATTGGATAAATATTAATGCAGTGAGTCTACTGATAGCTAGATGAGAATATTATAGATTTAAATTAAGAATGTGGGCTAATCAATCTATTTCATTTATATTATTTGCCACTGAAAATGATACTCCCATAGCTTCATATATCTAAGGCCCACTTTAAGTGGCAAAATTTCTATCTGTGACGGCGAGTAATTTGAATTCAAAAATTCAGCAGAATCTTCACTAAAAGCTGACAAGGTCCTTCCTTGAAAGTCCTGAGAAGTTTTCTCACAATCTGACATAAAAGTTCCATATTTCCCTGAGTAAAGAGCTGAAGCTAAAAACAGCAAGTATTTGCTATTAAATTGAAATTCATTAGGAAATTGACTCATAACTTGATGAATCGAGTCTAAAAACTGTATAAACACAGGCGATTTTTCTGTTCCCTGTATCCTCTCTCTAAATCTATGACCAAAAGCCAATCATTCTTTGGCTAGCAACACTTGAAAACCATGAAAAGACCTATAAAAAGGATCCAAAAGCAACTGAGCCAAGCTTGTAATTTCTGGCGTCCTATCCCACCCATCTGAGCAGTGAACCAAAACTGAAGCTTTTTCATAATACAATAAATCAGCAGCAATTTTGGCAGCTGACAAAATTGCTTTGATATAATGCAATCACCTTGAATTTTGAACCATTAAAAAGAAATCATCATCTCTTCCGAATAGCTCGACTAATGACTCAAAGCTCTCTCTAACTTTGTGGATGTTGTGAATATTTGCAAAGATAATTTTGCAGTGTGGATAATGAGACTGGTGCTCATATCCTTTTCCTGACACTTTGTTGGCTCGCGCATTAATCTTGGGCCTAGCATCTATAATGTACTTTATTCGGCTTTTTAACATGTAGTCTTCATCATCTCTACAACGACTTGAGAAAAACCCAACCAAAGGCTGGCTACTTCTATAAAGTCCAGCTCCTTTTCCATACCAACATAGAGTTGGGATTCGATTTTTGCTTCGGAATTTGCTGATTTTTTCTAACTGAGTATCAGGGACTGTGACAGGCTGTATCAAAATTGATGGATAGGTATCGCACAATTCGTAATCGGTATTTAGCTCACAAATTCTAAATAAATTCGATTCAAGCACTCCAAGTCTCATAAATTCCTAAATAACGCTTACTCTTTCTGGGTCATAGACACCTCAACCATATGGCTGTGGGCTCGCTAACGCTAAATAATGTGATATACAAAAAAACATCCCAATTTGCTGGCCAAATTTTTCACTAAATGTTTTTGCCTGCTCTTGGGAAGATATAGAGTACTCAATAACCCTCAGATCTTTAGTAGTTACTTTAAAATTTCCTTGCGCTATTTCAGTGTTTTCTATACAGAGCAGAGGGCAGCTTAAAACATTAGAATATATTGATGATGACATAAAAATCAGTCTAGCATTAGTCAAGTATAGCATTCCATCCAAAATAATATTTCCACAAGCTCCTTGAGTTTTTGCTGAAATTGCAATGATTTCTCCTGGCATCAATTCTGGATCTGCTTGTGGCTCAGCAACCCCAGGCATATCATAGTCGCTATTCATGCTTTGTAAAGTTTCAAGGCTTGAAGAAACTCTCATCAACATCAAGCATGACGCGAAATTCCCTTTGAGGCCTGATTTTAAAGTTTTGAAATAAACTCCTTCAGAAGCTTGATCCTTCATACCAGCAAGAGGCTCTTCATAAACGGAAATAGTGTTGTCATCATCTTTTAATACAATAGAAAGGGTTGAGCTTCAATCAACGTTTTCAAAAGCTGCGAATTCTTGAGATGTGAAAAAGGTTTGCTCTGGATGTCCTAGATAATCAATTTTCTTTAGTTTGTCACCTATTCTGAGGGTTATAGTCAGACGAAGTCGTGAAATATCACTTTGAGTTGCTGGGGTTTCTGAAATTCTGAGCTGAGTTGAAGGCACCCATCCTGATTTCCCACTAAAATCTACTGCTCATGACCAATCGTCAGAAACTTCTATTAGCTGGATTTCTTGGTCTTTTTTGAGATTCAAGTGTGTTACTAAATCTGACTTGTAGGAGGTCAGTGCTATGGCTCGGACATGGGTGATATTGTAAATGCTTGGAATATGAAAATAAGTTGTTACCATACTTATTATTCTACTAGATTTAGAGAAATTAAAATTTAGTAGAAACTTAATTCTTTATCTCTTTAACTACTCAAAGCATAATAATGAATGCCTTTTCTTGAGATCTGACATTTCCAAGTAAGAATTTGCTTGCTAAAAATATTCAAATTCGCTTGATTTTTATTTTTGGTATTTTTTAGAAAGTTCTTTATTTATCGTCTTTTATTTAGTTTCGTGCAATAATATGAAGCTCTGAGGGCATGCAAACATATTAGAGGTCTCTAAGCCAAATTTTTAAGTCTTTGAGCCTTGTTATAGATTCCTAGGCATTCTAACAATATTTTCATATCCTTTAATAATAAAATGTCTATCTACAGTGGATTCGCTACAAGAAGTATGGAAACTGCTTATAACCGAGGCGTCTGCCACATGATTCAGCTTTGTCAAGCCCATCTTTTAGCCCTTCTTAAAGGAGGTACTTAATATTTAGAGCCAATAGATGTCCCTTATCTTTCACAAACCTTTACAAAAATTTTTCGAAGTCTAAAAAAGCTAGAGCAACACAAGCACTTACAGCCTAAATATACTTTATATTGTACAGAACTAGCTGATAATTTTGGCAGTATGGTAATGATAATTCAGGACAAGCCTCTCTCACATGCAAATAGTTCATTTAGCTCAATTAATGGAAGTGAGCTGGATCTACAGATTTTAAATGAAGCAATGGCTTATGACTCTTCAAGCATACATAGATACACACCAGCACCAAGACTATCAAGACCTGATTATTTAATTCCAGAACCAAGAGACCAAAGTAGGAGAAGATTTTCAAAAGATATATCAAGGAAGCAGGCATATTCGTCAAGGTATTCAGGATCTCCTCCTCCTTATGAACATTTAATTGGGGGATCTCGGGGAAAACTTGTACTTCAAAGGCCTAGAAGAATGAAAGCTATTAAGCCAGATAATATAGCAGAACTGTATCAAGAACGAGCGTTAAGTAAACTGCAGCAAGAAATAAGAAGTTTTATGTAATTTATTGTAAACATTAAATATTAAAACCGCTTTCTCTTAGCTTCGCTCTGCTTTGCATGAGCGCAGAGATTCTTGAGTTTAAATCTTGCCGCTGTGGAGTTAGGCTGAGATCTTTCAAAGCAGAGATTTTTTGTCTTTCATTGAAGATGTCAGCACCTGCACGATTTGGAGATGTATCTCTAGAATTTCTAAGAGGAGAATCATTTAGAGCTTCTAGTAGCTTTTCAGCACAGTTTCCTAACCTTTCTTGGTTTTCTGGAGGCCCTGGTAGCTTTGCGAATTCAGAGCTGTGATATACAGCTGGAGAACTTTGCACAATAGGAGATTTCGACACATAAGGAGTGCTCTTATTAGGAGTATTAAGCAAGTTCAAGGTCCTTTCTTTATATTCTTTTGCCCTTTGTTGCAGCTCTTTTTCTAAAGTTTCAAAAAGATGTCTATTTTTAGCTTCTAAATTATTATATTCTTTCTGGAGGTTTTGGTTTTCAACAACAGAGGAATTGAACCTTTCTTCCCACTCTCTGCTAATTGCTGAAATATTATCAATGATTTCCAGCTTCTCGTTGATTTGTTGTTGCAGCTTTTCTATTTCATATTTCATATCATTCATGTTATCTTTTAAGATCCGATTTTCCTTTTCATAACTTGCTACATTTTCTCCTGTTTGAGTCTTATGATTAATATAAATTGATTGAAGATGCTCGTTCTCTTCTATGAGCTTTTCAATTTGTGCCTTGCTTTCATTTGCTTCCATTTGAAAAGCATCATTTTCTGCAAGTAAATTTTGAATTCTTGCCTTTATTTCTTGGTTTTCATTAGTAAAAAACTCTAATCTATTTTTCAAATCTATGCTTTCTTGCCTTAAGAAAGCTATTTCTTCTGAGGACTTTTTGATATTGAAATCGAAATTTGATATTGATGAGCTCAATTGGGTATTTTCTTGGACCTTGCTCATAATTGAGCTTCTAAGTTCCATATTTTCTCTCTTCATTTGTTCGAGCTCATTATATAGCCTTTTCTGGTCTATTTCAAGTTTGTTTTGGCTTTGTCTGTTCCTTGAAACTTCGTCGTTCATTTGAGATTGAGAAAGCTTGAGCAAGCTGTCCAAGCTGATTTTTTCTTGGCTTGCAGATTTTAAAGCGAATTCTAATTGAACACGGGACTGACTTTCTGATTCGAGTTTGCTTTTTAAAGAGTCAATTTCTTCCATTAAGCGATTTACAGCTACTTCATGCCTTTGTGTCTCATTTTTATTCATCATTTGAAGCTCTTCAGCACCTCTCTTCAACCTCAGATTTTCTTCTCTCAAAAACTTGCTACCTCCATCAACATAATTAAGCTGTTGCTTAATCTCATCATTGTTTTTCTTAATAACCATATTTTCCTCCATAGCATTTTGAAGTTGACTTCTCAAGTCTTCTAGGTTTTTCTTCAAATTCATATTTTCACTTTGGAGCTGCATTTTTGCTTCTTCATAATTTTTCCTTATATAAGAATTTTCTGTGGCTTGTCCTTTTATTTGAGATTCAGCTTCTTTTGCTCTTATTGCAGTCTGTTCTATTTCGCTTCTAAGTTGAAACATTTCCATTGACATGTCTTCTATATTTCTTTCTAGGTTCTCTTTATTGTTTTTTTCTTCTTCAAGAGCATCTGTAAGAACTTTGATTTCTGATTGTGCATCAATTAAGTTTCCACTTAGCTGCTGAGAATAAAGGCTAGCCCTATTGAGCTCTGCAACTTTAGCTTCAAGTTGTTGAGAGTAGGCTTTAGATTTTTCGAGCTCAACAGATTTGGCTTCAAGCTGTCCTTCTAGTGTTTTTACTTTGAGAATATATTGAGTGTCAACCATATGGTAGTCCCGATCAATAGAATTGACTTTTAATTGTAACTGCTCATTATCCTGCTGAGATCTTCTAAGTTGCAACTTAAGGTCTTCATATTCCCTTTGAATGTCTTCAATTTTCGAATTATCTGAAGCTTTGGATCTTGAAATTCTTTCAATATCTACTTTGGACTCATAAAACTGCGAACTGAGATGGTTTATTTCAAGATTCAGTTTTTCGATTTCTCTATCTTTCAATTCCAGCTGGTATTCCAGTTCTTGCACTAAACCAGCACTTTGTCTTAAATTGTTTCCTCTATTTTCTATATTATATTCTTGTTGGTTATTATACCTTTTTTGTGTTTCTTGAATTGACGGCCTAAAATACTCTCTTTCTACATCTCTTGATGGATCTTCTGATCGTTGAAAAGACGATTCTTGCTCAAACTCGTGAGGTTTAATCACATTTCCTTCAGGCTGTTCATTAAATGGAGTAGTACTTCTAGGTCTATTTGATAAAGGTCTTGGCTCTTTATCAAAATCAGCTCCAGATAATGAGTGTTTTCTTCTTTCCTCGTTGGATGCGAAAAATGGGTTATTATTTCTGACTCTTTCAAGATTTACTGGATTATAGATTTCTGGATTTTCAAATTCAGGCCGCTTTTCTCTTTCAGCTGACCCGTTCCGTTCTTTCAGTGGTGTACCTTTTTCTTTAGAGCTTTTTCTCTTTCTTGTTGGAGTTCCTTTCCTCCTAGGCTCAGGTCTAGAATAGGCTGAAAATTTGTTTTCTTTGCTCTTTTTAGCTTTATAGAATGAATTTTCTTCAGAGGTTTTATAGCTATAGGCAAAAGAAGTGTCAATTTTCCTGCTTGAAGCTTCTCGTTGAGCCTGAACATAACGCAAGTCATGTATCCTTTCGGGTGTGGATTTTCTTGTTCGTGATTCCATTTTGACTGGAGGGTCTATATCTGAACCCAATCCTAAAAAAAAGCTTCCTCCACTTGAAATATGTCTCACTTGTTTATCTTTTAAATGGTAAACCAAAGTAGGCACAGCTCTAGGCTCAATATCTCCTAACCCTAGCTCTCCATTAGAATTTGCTCCCCAAATATAAGTATTAAACGAGGAATCCAAAGCTACCCCAAAGCACCCGCCAACTGACACATCTTTCATTGCACCAATCCCAGAGTTAAATCTTTGTGGAACTAAAAACTCTCCAAAAGCTCCAGTTCCCCACACATATAAATGCCCTTTATCACTTATTGCAGCTGAATGCTGCCCACAACTGACTTTTTCAATAAAAACTCCATCTAAGTAGCTCACTCTTTCAGGTCTGCTATAGCTTTTTTTATCGCCCATTCCAAGCTGTCCAAATGAATTTCCTCCCATGGCAAAGACTCTTCCATTCACAGTCACATAAACTGTATGATAAACCCCGCTGCTTACTTGTTTTACATCTTCTCCAGTTTGAATTGTTATGGGAATTAATTCTTTTTCTCTTTTTCCAGTCCCAAGTTGTCCTGCTTCTCCAGATCCACAGGTGAGTAAAATCCTTCTAAAGTCTTTTTCGCCTATTATTGAAGTATGTCTGCTGCCACAGCTGACTTGCTTGATTCGAATGATTTCTGAAATTTCCATCTCGATTGGAGACCATTGAGATTCTAAGGTGCTAATGCCGAGAGCTCCAAATTCTCCTAAGCCTCATGAATATGCAGTCCCTTGTTCAGTGACTACAACTGTATGTCCTCATCCACATGAAATTGAGGCGGCCTTAATGTGAGTGAGACCTTCAACTAAGCAAGGAGAAGAGCTCATTTTAATTGATCTGTCGCCTGTTCCGAGCCTTCCATCTGCATTGCTGCCCATTGAATAGACGTGCCCGTGTAGAGAAATAAATGCACTGTGATCTTCGCCACATGAAATGTCTCGAATTATGACATTGTAACTGCAAAAACGGGGGACTGTATAAGTTTTGCCCCTTACTTTACCACCGAGGCCTAATTGGCCGTAATTATCTAAACCCCAAGCAAAGACTTCTGTGTATCCTTCCATCTTTAACGTTTATTTGAATTTTTCATCAAGATAATGCAAAATTCTTCAAATTCATGAAAGTAGTTCATTTTTCATAAAATAAACTTTGCCTTCTCTTAGTAAAAAGCTCAATATTATCCAATCACAAATATAGAGTTCTTTATCGATGTTTTTATATTTTTTGAATTTATAATTTTTTATCAAATTATTTAAGATAGCCAA
Organism: Blepharisma japonicum; assembly: GCA_949751835.1. Lineage (NCBI taxonomy): Eukaryota > Ciliophora > Heterotrichea > Heterotrichida > Blepharismidae > Blepharisma > Blepharisma japonicum. Next base: position 12,007 of record CATKHK010000124.1, on the reverse strand, counting down.
AACATTATTAAAGCTCAAGAACGCACTAAATTAATTATATCTCTTTCATTTCACAGCTTACTTTGAATATGGATATTTTATGCTAAATAAATGCACAGAGGTATTTTTGCCTTAGCAGGAGCGCTGACAGCAGGTAGTCTCTTTGCTTATTGTGCAGCCCCCCACAGCATTCTCCATCTCTGGGGCAACGGCGTCTACGATCCTCGACCAGGGCATCCAGAAGATCTGCTCAATTTCACAAATTTCACACCTCGCAAAATAGCAAATTTTCAGGACAAATCATCCCCAAACCTAGTCAAAGTTTCCTTTGGCACAACTCACGAAGTAGGATTAGATGACAAAGGCGATATCTATATATGGCCTATCCACATTGTCAATAATGTTTCGCTTCCAGAAATCGACGATCACGTTCGAGATGTTAAAAAGCTAAGCTCTGGCGGAAATTATACACAATTGCAATGGACAAAAGGCATTTTATTTGCGTTAAACAAAAAAGGTGAAGTCTGGGAGTGGAGATTTGACTTACAAGAGAACCCTGCCCCTAGACGAATTCCAAGACTTAAAAACATTAAAAAGATTTCTACCGGGTATGACCATTTTGTAGCTCTTGATAACGATGGACATTGCTGGAGTATGGGAGATGATACTTTTGGACAATGCGGTCAGAGTTTTTTGAACAGGACTACAAATGCCCCATATTTATCACTTCGATACCCTAACCCTATGATGATATACAATATAGAAGGAAAAGTCATTGATATTGCCTGTGGAAAACAGCATACTATCGCACTTCTGGAAGATGGTTCTGTTTTAGGTTGGGGAAGAAATCATAAACAGCAATTCGGACTTTTCTTAGAAACTGATAACAAAACTGCAAAGCAGGTTATATATCTACCAACAGAAGTATCTGGATCCTCTGATAAAAAAATCGTAAAAATTGCTACTGGGGACTATTTTTCGCTGTATGTTGCAGAAACTCGTACAGGAGAACAAGAAGTGTATGCGACAGGATTAAACTCAAGAGGTCAGCTTGGCCTTGGATTTTTGACACATTGTACTTCCTTTGTAAAGGTCCAGCAGCTTTCAAATTTTGTTGTGACAGACCCAAAAAATGGAAAAATTAACCCAGTTAAGTATTCGCAGCTCGAGTGTGGAAGTGAACATTGTATGGCACTTATGGATGTAGGGGCTGTCTATATATGGGGAGGGAATGAAAATGGAGAACAAGGAAATAAAAAGAGAACGATACAGGATAAGCCAAGAATTATGAAATATTATATAGATAAAGAAGTTGTCAGTATCAACTGTGGACAAAAGGGAAGTGCAGTGATATGGAAAGATATCTAGAAAATAATATTAACTAAAGAAAATGCTTTTAAATGAATTTTATTATAATTAAATTTTAAGTAAGCCTAATAAATAATATGCATATAACAAATATTTTGGAAGGTTAAAACTCCTCATAATTATTAAAACTTAAGAATTGCTATAGAAAAAATATTAGCCACTCCATATCTAACAGAATTTTTTGGTGCTGCATAGGGGGAATAAATATTAATCCAATACTTTTATTTTAATAAATTGTCTAACTAAATATGGAAATAAATACACAAAATAAGCTCTGAAGAATAATACTACCATCATCCTCTGAATTGACTGTCCAAATTGGTATCGAAATCAAAGGTGATTTTTCTGAAAACTCAATACAAGATGGTCATATTGGATAATCATTACAAGCAGTGAAATAGCATTGGTAGTATCATCTTTTAGTCAAGCCTGAAATTTCCAAAGTCAGGTTAGTTCCTGCAGTGCTATTCCCACATATTCCATATCCAGCAATCAAGTTTGCATTTATTCCATCAATAACTTGCCATGCATAAGTGTTCTGATCAGTAGGTTCATCCGTACACAAAGCACAAATAATTCCATTGACAGATGAGCTTGCATTAAAAATTGCAGTAGTTTCGTTAACGGATTCTAATACAGGTGAAACTACCCATGATGGAGCAATCCCAGCATAAACAATTCCTGGCCTATAACCATTAACAGCATAACTATAAAGATCAAAAAAATCTTTAGTTGCTTGAGTTTCATCCAGATTATTGACAATTGCAGATGGAGAATATGGAGTCGATCTATCATAAATCACATTATAAGTAAAAGTTGTCGTCCCTGATGTCTCATCAAGGATTCTTCCTGGAGTTGTGGAGTATCCTACTGGTGTAAGCCATGAAGGATTAACTCCCATGTTTTTCGCAAGGATATATCGGACACGCTCACTGTTCCTTTGTGGGATAATTCATGAAAAACTGACTGACTGAGTTCATACACTCGGGAACTGCTGGGTAGTGAAATTTTTTGTTTGGGCTACAAATTTTGATGTATCTGAATTAAGTCTATCATCAACATATGCAGTAAACACATAGCTGGTATTTACCATCAGATTATCCAATACAACTTGTGTTGAAACTCCAGAATATATAACTTGAGAATTTGTATAGTAGTGAGTACAATGCTTAGAGTGCATTCTTCTAAAAAAAGAATTAATATCTGTGTCTCCATTCTCTCGATCTATATCTGTTTCAGTAGAAGCATAGTCTATATCTTTTGATTTCTGATATGTATAAATTCCAGATTTTTCTGAAACAAGATCTGCAGTAATTGCATATAAGTCATTGAATGAAGGAACTATTGCCCCTTGGCAAGAAAAGCCTCAGTAAAGAACTCCTGTCTGTGGGGAAGAAATTGTCAATGTTGCTGAATTTTCAGTGATCTGATTTGCAGAAATTGTAATTATTGGCTGTTTTGAACTAGAATCTGTCGATGACATTTGGAGAGTCACTGATGCAAGTGTCCCAAAAGCAGCTTTATCAATTCCTGAAATGATAAATGATAGTACTGGAGACGCTTGAGTCAACTCGTATCCAGCTGAAACGGAAATCTCAAAATAGAGCATATCAGTGTCTTTCCCAAAGGTCAAAGTATTTGGATACACTGATATGTCTACTGATGAGACTGTAAGAGAAATAATCAGCTCAGTAGCTGGCGACTGAGAAAGGGTAATTGCAATTGGGATGCTTTTATGTCCTCTATAAAGTGTCGGTATAGAAGCAACTGATATTTGTGCTAAAGCAGAAGGTGTACAAACTTCTATTAGAAGACTCAATGGAACACTGTATAAATCGCTTGGTACTCCAGGCTGCCTGCTTTCAGAAGTTTCCCAGTCAACATAATAAATCCCTGTTGCAGTTCCAATTTTTGCAGAAACTCTGAATGTGATGGTTTTTGTCATTTGATAAACAATAAAATTATAGTGGGCCGATGTGAATTCAAGATTCCCATTATCTGCATAGTCCGAGTTCGAGATCGGCACTAGTTTTAATGTTTTAGATTTCATAGGCCATGATGGAGAAACAGTTATTGTTATATCTTTACTTTGAGTTCCTGGAGCCACATGAACCTTTCCAGTTCCTGTCAATGGATTATATCAATTTATATCAACATTTGACGTAGATGTGCTAAACCCTGCATAAGCTCCATTAAGAATTGGGTATCCTTTTGCAATTATTGTTTTGTCAGGATTATTAACCAAATTCACAGTAAATTTATTAGTCCAGTATGAAAAAGATCCAAATGCATCAGTGTCTCTATTATCCCACATATTATCTATTCTAGTTAACCCCCATTGAGCATTGACGATATCAATTAAATTGATTCTTATTCTATTGGTTGCTGCAAATTTCTTAGAAACAGTGTCAGGAATAGAAAGAGTAACAGTGCCAGCTGCTGTGTCTACACTGCAGGTTGTAGCATCATTCCAATCATAGCTGACTGTTGGGTCAGTTTTGGTAGCTCCTGAATCATCATAATATTTAGTATTGCAATGCGTGGATCCTCCATTGGTTAACTTAAGATTAAACTGAGCTGGAAATTTGATTATGAATGCATAATCTGATGTTAAAGTTCCTTCACAGTAAAAGTCAAAAGAATAAGTAGAAGGACTCCCAATTTGGCTATTATCTATCATAAGGGCTTTAAATATCAATAAATTCTTGGCCAAATCTGAGGTAAGGGTACTTATATCTGAATTAATGAAAGCTTTGACAGACCCATTTGATCCATAATGCCACAAATTAAAATAGCCTGTAGCAACTGCTGCTGGGTTTCAGACACCATTAATAGTTAAATCCAAGCTTGATAGTTTGTCTGCAGATTTAGTGATTCCAGAGATTTTAAGATACCAATGGTCAACCTTACAAACGACATTTCCAAGAGCTGCTGAGCTGCAGGCTAAATATCAATCATAAGGTTCACAGTCAGGATAAGTGTTGTCTGCATTTCCTATATATGGATCAAAATTTCTTGGGAATTGAATAATAAAATGATCCCCGTTTACAACTGCTTGGTCACTTAAGAAAGAAAATAGATAGATAGCTTCCTCTCCAGCATTCTCAACATCGCTCTGCGTTACACTATTAAGAGATATGGTTCCATCACAAGGAGGATTCACTGTTAGTACATATCCTGGAGAATTATCTGAAGTAATAGTAACATCATTCCATTTTGAAATAATTTTGAAGCCAGACGAAGTAACCCCTTCATCTGATGGTAGAGTAATGGCTGAATCCAAATAAAGTTGAACATCAGTGCCAGCTGGCAGTGTATCTTTTAATGAGAATTGTATATCTGAGCCCAAGATAGTACAAGATGTATATACTATATTTGACCAACAATAATCTTTAATGTCTCCTGATTTTAACCAAGATCCAATACTGCCAGGAGAAATGTAAAGAATTCCGCCTGATGGGACAGACTTATTGAGTGAAAAAGAAAGGTATATATCGACTCCAACTGCTCCAGCAAAGTTTGGAATTGCAGATGAGACAATTTTTGAAGTTCCTTGAAAGCCTGCACTTGATAAAGAAATTGCTTGTGAGAGGCCTGATCCTGCAGCAATATAATTGCTATTTGAATCTCTGACTGTAATTGTGCTTACGCAGCTAGCAGTACCTGAAATAGGAGGAAGGACATGAAGAAATGTTATTTTCATTGACCCTGCTGCAAAATCTTTAGCCAGTGTAATTGTTGTAGTTAATCCAGGAGAGCATGATACAATCTGTCCAGAAACTGAACAAGTTGCTTCGCCATAAACCCAATTGTTGTCCATCGCAAGACTTATTATGCCACCTGATGGAATATTAAAATGCAGATTTATTGTAATAATCATATCTGAGTCAACTGAATCTGGTCATCGTAGCGGAGAAGCTGAAGAGGTGCAAGAAACATCTGAGTTGCTTATAGTTGCAACGTTGATTTTATTTGCTAATGATGATACATCAGATGCATCACAAGTACTGCCCAAACTGGTTGCAATAAATACGTTAAAGTGAATATTATTGGCTCCATTTGTAGGTCCAGCATATCCTGGCGCGATAATATTATTAACCAATATATTAGATCCGCCACCTGCTAATCTAAAAGTTCCATCATCAATACCCATAATAAATCCTCCAATTGAGTAATCGTCACTATTAGCTGCTTGATAGCTATGCATAGGAAAGTGGCTATTAATTGATATATCAGAATTATCCAGCTTAAAGCCTACAGGTAAACCAATTCCAATATAAGTCCCAGAACTTGTGCTACTTCCAATACTTGCACTAGATACTGGCAAAGAAAGAGTAGATGAAACATCCCAAGCAGCAGTTGAGCTACCACTTGTTAAAGTTACTTCGCCTGCTGTAGTATAAGTGATATAATTATTTGAGTCATCAGAAAGTCTGGTGTAAAGGTAATTACGGATATTTAGGTCTTTTGCTGTTGTATAATACACAGAAGTTGCAAGAGATAATGCAATCCCTGAGGCTTGGATTCCTTTGCCAGTATATATATACACTTCATCATTTACTGCTAATGATGATAATCCTCTGATAGTAACAAGGCTGTCTGCTCCACTATTGGTAGTAGACAAAGTACAAATAACTTTAGGCAAAGTTGCACTGCATGGAATGCGGCTTCCATCTTCTAGACCAGTACCTAGATCTGCGCCATTAGTAACAGATACCTCAATAGCAAAAAGAGTAGCAGTTGAAGCAAAATCAAGATCCATATGTAATGCTGTAAAATGAGTGATAAGTGGTACAGCTCCAACGGTGCTAAGGCATAGTGGCTTCGTATAAATGCTATCATCTCCAAAATATTCCCCAATTCTTACAGTAAACACAGAATTACCTAACTCATATATTGCGCCTGTTTGTGACTTTGCCCAGCACTCATAAAATGTTGCTAAATTCGAGGTGACAAAAGGTAATGCAGTATTTCCTGTATATGAAAAAACAAAGTAATTAGCAGGGGTTGGAGCTGCTGAGAACTTAGCTGTAATAACATTTCCATTAATTGAATAACTTCGTCCAGTTGTAGGATTAGCAAGAAGCTGGGCTGATGTAAGTGGATTTACTATATCATACACAATTGAGCTTAAAGAAATATATGTCTCTGTAAAAGAAAGCACTTGTGATATAGGAAGGTGAACAGTTATTATGGTATTTGCTGTCCATGTAACCATAGTATTAGGTAAAAATGCCCAATATAAGTCTTCAGTTATGTCAGCTCCCCAGACCCATTCCCCAAACCAAGTAGGAGAGGCGCTTCCAATAGCTGGGTATGAGTTTGATTTATCCTTATATGCATGATATTGGAAGTAGCCAAAAGTTTTAACAGCAGCATTAAAAGGCCAAGAATAAGGGTTTGAGATACTGTCAATATTGATAGTTCCTGCATAATATGTAGTAATTGCTGAAATTTTGGCATTTGAAGATAATGCTGTCAATAAGCAAATAGAAATTATGCTATTAGCTGGCAACCCTTTAGAAAAAGTTAAAGTAACTGTGTCACTACTAGTAATCTTGCAAGCTGCTCCTTGATTCTGAGATGAAATATAGCATTGTGAGCCTGAAGCATAACTCCCATCCAAATCAATTCACCAGTTTCCTGAAATATCAACATTTGAAAAATAAATAGCAGCAGAGCCATCTTTTGGAATTGTATGAGAATTCGTGAAAGTTACTTTTGTAAAGAGAGTTATTCCAGAAGGCATTAAATTAGTGTCAATATCACTTATTGGAGTTCATGAGTTAAAAGTTATAGCACCTACTGCTGTAGTTACTGGGCCAGTTCCAGAGTATTGAGCTAGGAGATTATTTGTCCCAAACCTCCAGATTTTGACAATTCAGGTATTAGATCATGATGATTTTACATATCCAGGCAATGTGAAGGTTGAAACTTTTATACTTACACGAATTGAGCTTGATATTATTACATCTCTATCAATTCCATATATATAAACACTATTAGAAGTCCCTCTTGAAAACTCAGGGCCAGTTGTATCACTGCTTGAAGTTGCAGTTCCACAGGGTAATGTATGATCATCGTTATATCCATATAGCATATTGGTTACCCCAGAAATGTCTATAGAAGAGCATCGTACTGAACGGGAAACTGTTCAGTCTGTTGCTGGAATTATTTCAATTAAATCGTGTCTTCATAAACTTGAAGTAAGAAAAAATGTAAAATAAAGACTGTCTGTAGTAGAAATAACAGGACTTGCTAGTCCTAGATAAGTAGATACTGTAAGTGATGGTAAGTTTTGAGCTGGAGATGTAGTAGCAATACACCCAAAAATATAATTTGCATCAATAATTTGGCCTGTAGATGAAGTTCGAGTAATGATACCAAATGGGCCGTAAACACCAGCACTTGAAGGTAAAGCAATAGAGAAAATGGCTGCAGTGTCCTGGTCTGCGGTAACCGGCATAATAGTTGAAAGACTTCCAGATAACCCACTTGGAAGGATAATTTGAATGTATCCATTTGAAAGGGACGTTGAAGGTCTAAAATTAAACGTAATGGAAACTGTCAATCCAGAATTGGTTCTACTAAGCTCAATCGGAGAGCTTACCCAGGTTTCTTTCGGCCATACAATTCTGCCTGGATCCAGTGTCCCATCCTTAGATCCAAGAGAAAGGGAATATACTACACAAGCTAAAACACTAAAGTATAAAAAAACCTTCATAATAATAAATTATATCAAAGATTTTTCTTTATTAATCATCAATAATTTTCAAAAAATTAAAATCCGTTTCAATTTTTAACTTGGAAATAATCAACTATTTTTTTGGCAAATTAAAGTAGATTATTAACTCAAGCAAATTATTTAAAATATTATTTGTTAACCATTATTGATATAATTTTGATTTCTTTGTTGGTAATTATCTTTAAAAACTTACCAAATGGTACTTATCATAATAAATAGGCAAAATTATTAATTTTACTTAAAAAGGGTGAATAAAATGGTAAAATAAACTTTCTAATAGAATTTCTTATTTAAATTTACAATATAAATACCCAGAAAGCAAGACATCTGATTTTATTTTCGTTATATTTATTGAACCTCAACTACTGCCAAAAGATATATTATATAACTTCTACTCCTTCAGCTTCCTTTTAGAAGAGCCTAGCACTAATAAATGCAAATCATTATCAAGAGTCTATCGAAACATCCAAAATCGGCAATGACTTATTTAATTTATCTAAAAAGAAGCCCTAGTCTAAACTCATTATAAAATCTCAACCTGTGAATTTTATATACAAGATCCTAAAAAAATAAAACCAAAGTGATAAGTAACACCACTTTAAGAAAGAACTAATAAAAATTAATATGGAAGCCGATGCGAAAAGACAACTAAAAATAAAGTCAGGGATGGTCAAAAGAATCACCAGAGAGTATGACTCATACGTAAAAGAGGTCCAAAGAGACAGAGATAGAATAGAAAAATTAAGAGACACTGGCGCTGGCGATCACGCTATTAAGAAACAAGAAGATGTCCTGCACGAAACAATTTCAATGCTTCCAAATACGAGACAGCGTTTGCAAGACGCTGTAGAGGACTTACAAGAATTTATGAAAGAAAATGACACTGATCAGGATTTGATCACATCGCCGGAGTGGACAGAAGCGACCGGGCATATACAAGCAGCAGTAACTGGGGTCTTAAGTTTAAATACTAACTAAGGGATATTTGAGGGGTAAGATTCTTGCTGTTTTTCATTATTTCTCAGCATATTTTGCCATATCATTTAATAGATTTTTTTGCAGGTAATTAGATTTAAATTAAGCATCGTTTACTATCTCAACGTTGTGAGAGCTCTTTTTAAGCTTCTTCTGACTTTTGGCTTTTTAGCTCCTGCAGGATTCATTAAGGAATAAGACGGGTTGGTCAGTTTCGGCATCGTAAAAGTTCGAGTATGCCTGATTGGAGTATCGAAGCTACTTGTAGAAGTTCCTGAAACTGGAGACGGGGTTCTTAATATTTTGCTCGGTTTTTCGTTAACTGATTCGTTTATCTTACTTAGCTGGGAAGTCCCTGAGATTTTCTCGAATTGAGGAAGATAAGTCCCAAATGAGTTTGTCTTGAAGGGCACATTTTTACTATAAGTTCTGCATAAGACGGTTATTGATGCGGATTTGTGAGAAATTGGGGTTATTAGAGTTCTTGACATTGAAATTATATTTTATCCATTCATATTGATTTAAAACTTAAATGTTTTGAGATTTTCAAACTAAGTTTATTAGTTTTTATAAAAGTTAGTTTTTTCCCCTTTCCATATTAATTTGTAAACATTTTTTGTGTAATCAAATAAAAGCATGTTTACCATGTAAAACATCTATTCATTGAATGATTTAATAATTTTATTATTTGAATGCTATTATTTCTTTGAATATATTTATTCATATAAATATCTTAATATTCATGAATGAATTTTATATTTGGAGTTTATTGTTTAGAATTTTTTGATAAAATGTGCAAGTTCGCCTCTATTGACTATTCTCAATAATTCCATTTTTCAGCAATCTAATTTTAGGGTAAATCAGCCTTGCACCTTCGTATTATGATTAGCCTATAAATATTAGGGCTCTTTAGGATACATATCTAATAATAGTTTTCTTTAATCAAAATATTTGCTCTCCTTTTGAATTTTAAGAGCAATATCATCCAGATAGCATTAATTTATACTAAATTGCCTTCAATACTTGATTATTTTAGTATGTTTCTACATCGATTTTCAATAATTTGACCTTTTTTACTACTTAAGTATGAATTAGATATAATTACTTTAGAATCAAACTTCAGTATGCAGAGTCGGTAAATATTCAAATTTATCAAGCAAATTAATTTAATTTATGGTTTATTAAAACACGAACTTATAATTCAAGTATTCATAATTAAAACTTTAATTAAAGCTAAATTTCATGAAAATTAATAAATACCTATTAACTAATTAGCATTTTTTCTTTCCTCCCGCCTTTCTTTTTGTTCCTGCGGTTTCTTTTTTGGCACTCATGCTTCTTCTTTTCTTTGGTTTGTCTTCGGTGACTACATTTCCATCTTCATCATGGAACTCTCCAGTATCTTCGAATTCTTTATTCTGTCTTTCATATCTTTCCTTATCTTTTTCAGCTAAGTCTGCGTATGGCTGCTTATCCGCTTCTGAGCATGCTTTCCACATGGCGCCCAGCTTTTTCATGGCTTCTTTCCCTTTGAATTCTTCGTCAAGCTCTGGTCTCTTTTCATTGCAAAAGAAGATGTAGGCACTCCTAGCTTTTTTAGGTTTAGGACCTTCTACCTTTTTTTCTTCCCTTTCTTCTTCTTGTTCAGATTCGGATTCAACTGGCTTTTTCTTGTTCATAGGCTTTTTGGGTTCCTCTTTCATTGATCCACAGCCTGGACACTTTGCAGATCCACATGTAGCGCATTTCATGGCGCTTCCACTGTTTCCCTTTTTAGGCATATTTAAATTATAATAAATGCCCGGCAAAGATGTTTCGATAAAATGAGAGGGGCCTAGGGAAATTAAACAGGAAAAACTAGATTTTGAATCGAGTACAATTAGACAGCATATAATTAATACAAAATCATCATAAAAAGCCCTTATTTTAATTTTCATATATAAGTTTAGGAAAAAAAAACTTGAATTAAAAACCTATTGCTAGGTATTTTTATTAAAAATTACAGAGGAATTTAGTAAAATAGATATAATTAATAAAGGCTAGCCATAGGTTAAAAATACTTTAATAAAAGAGATTCTCACTTATTACTACAGGAATAGATATTATAAGTTGTGTCATATTTTGTTATAAATGCTAATAAAGTGATAATAAAGTTGATGATAGCAATTTCTTAAAAAGTTTATTTTTACTAAACATAACATAATAATTCCTATGGCTTATTAATATGTGTAATTTTGCGAAAGTGTAAAAATATCTATAAAATCAAATGAATAGATTTATACATTAAGAAAAAAATAACGTATAATTTTTACATGAAAAAAGATTATTTATTTAATTCGAAATATTGCAAATTTAAGGTATTTAATAATTAATCTAGCAATTAATTAAAATATTAGATTCAACAATTCATTATCCTGACTCTCTAGTTATATCATTTTTAATCATTTTCACTAATCTTTTTGAGAATTCTGTTTATTATTATGATTTTCATTGGTTTATTATTGCATTAACAACTTATATAGCTATATGATATGGAGCATCTATTTCGTCTGGCATGCTCACATCTTGAACTATAATTCTTTTTATAAGAAAGCACTAATTTTGCTATATATTCTATAATTATTTTATATATAATCTCAAAATTTTTAAATGTATATAATAATATCATTTAATTTATTTATACAGATAATTAAATATATATATCAAGGATTAGCTACATTATATATATATCCTAGCAGTTATCATTACTAATTATTTAAGAGAAAAATCAATTTAATGGACACAAAGGAAACTTCTATACCCCAGCAGAGCTAAATATACAGGGGTGACAAATCGAAGGAAGGAGGCTGGATCTCAGTAGATCGTAAGACAAGCTTACTCTCGTACGTACAATCCCTCGTTCCATGTAAGTGGTCTGCAAAAGATTTGTCCCAGTCACTA
>CATKHK010000123.1:0-107979 GCA_949751835.1 Blepharisma japonicum | reverse complement strand
ACCAAATAGTGACTGGGACAAATCTTTTGCAGACCACTTACATGGAACGAGGGATTGTACGTACGAGAGTAAGCTTGTCTTACGATCTACTGAGATCCAGCCTCCTTCCTTCGATTTGTCACCCCTTGTATATTTAGCTCTGCTGGGGTATGGGAAATGCCTTTGCTTCGTTTAATTTCTTATGAGAGTTATATTTCGAGCAATTTTAAAAGCAAGATTACACACCTTATTAATAGATTATATAATTTACAAATAATTAATTTATTTATTCATAGAACATAGATTTTAAAAAATAAGAATGCTTAAATAAAGATAAATTTGTTTAATTTTAAATTTTATAGTGAGAAGGTCGTAATTATAATAAATTGTCTTAAGCTTTCAAGAAGCATTGAGTCGAGCAGTGCTTAATAAATAATAGTTTTTCTTATAATGTAAACTTAAATTTATAAATAATTCTACTAAAATACTAAGATACCCGGAAAAACCCGTCAGGGGTTCTTCGGAAAAACAGAAAGAAGACACCAGAAAATGTGAAAGCTGGGAACAGCAGCAAGCTAGCCACATATAATAAAGAGTTGGAGAAGTTTGAGCATAATTTAAGTTTGGTAAGATACCCGGAAAAACCCGTCAGGGGTTCTTCGGAAAAACAGAAAGAAGACACCAGAAAATGTGAAAGCTGGGAACAGCAGCAAGCTAGCCACATATAATAAAGAGTTGGAGAAGCTTGAACTATAAAACTCGATTAAAAGGGTTTAGCAAAAAAATTTTGATGGGAAATAAAAGATAGAGTATTAGAAACTAAAATCTGACAACTTCTAAATTTTTGCTAATATTAATGCCATCAATCCTGCTGAATGAATGAAGACCAGACTTTTAAATGATGCTTTTCTACTGAGAGATTTAGATAGATGGTAAATTTTTAATATTTAATGAAATTATTAGTTTAAGAACTTGCTAAATATTTATGAGTTATTTTATATCTTCTCTAAATTTGAAGTAATCTCTATTTTCTCTATTATCTTCATGTTTGCTAAAGCTTGGACAACTACAGATTAGGATTTAAGGTTTAGTCCATATTTTGATATGAAATGGAGGAGGCAGATCTAAGCTCTTTGATATCCATATTGCCTGATGGGTCTTTCCCAATACCTTCTAATATTTCAGCTGTCTGATAAAAATGTTGCTCATTGGTTAATACACTTGCAATTTATTTGACATTAAAGCTATATAATTTTATAACAGCAATATGGAGCCAAGAGCAGAAGCTTTGAGGTTTGTTGATTTTCTTAATTCTTCAGTTACTCCTTTTCATGCAGTTGCTACTGCTAAAAGAACTTTATTGGAATCTGGATTTATAGAGCTTCACGATTCTCAAATTTGGAATTTATCTCCAGGCTCCAAGTATTTCTTCACTCGTAATGAGTCTTCACTATTCGCATTTGTTATTGGTTCTGATTTTTCACCTTTAGAAGGCAGTTTCAAGATCATCGGGACCCATACAGATTCTCCTTGCCCAAAACTAGCCCCGATCTCTCGCAATGACTCTCAAGGATTTCTCAAGCTAAATGTCCAGCTCTACGGTGGCGGTCTCTGGCACTCTTGGTTTGACAGAGATCTAACCCTCGCTGGGCGTGTGATCGTTAAACAAAACAATTATATTGAATCCAAACTCATCCATATTAAAAGGCCACTTATAACCCTTCCTCAGCTAGCAATTCACCTCAGTTCAAGCCGTGAGGAATTCAAGTTTGACAAAGAAAACCATTTCAGACCACTTTTATCAACTCTTTTACTCGAAAAACAGAATTTCCCAGATGGGTCCAAGCGACATTCCGAGACTTTGCTAAAAACAATAGCGACTGAGCTAAATGTTAACGAAAAAGACATTTTGAACTTGGAGCTAAGTGTAATTGATGCGAATATATCTCAGTTGACAGGGATTTATGAAGAATTCATATCATCAGGAAGGCTTGACAACCTAGGCAGCACATATTCAGCCCTTACAGCTCTAAGCACTACCGAAACATCAGGAAAGGACATCAAGGTTTTCTGTGCATTTGACAATGAAGAATGTGGAAGCCAATCCATACAAGGAGCTAATTGTTCAAGTGTTGATCACACTCTGAGGAGGATCCTTACTATTTTACCAGGAGAAAAGCCTAGTGACTTTATTGAAGCGTTTTATAGAAGAAGTTTCCATCTTTCAGCTGACATGGCTCATGCTGTGCATCCAAATTATGCTGAAAAGCACCAAGCAAGTCATGGTCCAACTGTACATGGAGGGGTTGTCATAAAAATGAATGCCAATCAAAGGTATGCAACTGATATGCTGGGAGCAAGCTTATTGAAGGATCTTGGGGAAAGAAATGGGATTAAAATACAGGAGTTTATTGTGAGGAATGATTCTCCATGCGGAACGACTATTGGGCCAATTATAGCTTCACAGACTGGAATTAGGACGGTTGATATTGGGGCTCCGATGTTGGCGATGCATTCTATTAGAGAAATGATGGGTACTGATGATATAGTCCATTATGTAGCCTTAATGAAGGCCTTCTATCAAGATTCTCAAAATTTCAGCGAAGGAGCTGCTTTAAGATAACTTAATTGAGATTTACGAATTTCAATAATAATTGTACGATAATTAGCTTATTCATAACTAATTTCTTTAAAACTTATTATGTATCATAATCCTCATTAAGGACATCAATAGTTTCTTCATAATCATAGTCCACAAAAACGACATCACATATTTCTTGACTCTCTTTATTAGCAAATAACCCAGGATCCATTGGTGGCTGAATTATTTTCTTATAAAGGTAATCCCAGTTTATATCGCTAAAAAACGGGCTCTGCTTGATCTCTGGTATCAAAGGACGCTTTTCTGGGTGTCTATTCATTAAGCTTTGAATCAGGTGTTTTGCGTCATTTCCTATATTATTAGGAAATCTCAGCTTCCCAGAAGAAATTTGTTTATAAATAGCATTCACGTCTTGGCTTCTAAAAGGGACCTGCCCTGAAAGCATTTCATATAAGTTTACACCTAATGAATATACGTCAGCAGGTTTTCAAGCTCCAGATTTAGAGAGAAGCTCTGGGGCCAAATAAGCTGGAGACCCACAAAAAGACATGGCAGGGTTTCACTTTGATGTGTTTTCTTTGGCCAATCCAAAATCAGCCAATCTTATGTGACCTTCTTGGTCCAGCAGAATATTTTGAGGTTTCAAATCTCTATAGACAATATTTTTACTATGCAAAAACTCAATAGCTAATAAAGCTTCTGCTATATAAAATTTAGCCTCTTTTTCGCTTAAATAACGCTTATTCTGAATTAAGCTCTCTAAGTCTCCATTTTCACAGTATTGCAGCACCATATACAGGTTTTTAGGGGTTTGGAACGCCCAATGAAGCTTTATGATAAATGGATTGTTGCAGGCTTTCAGCGCTTTGCATTCAGCGACTGCATATTTTAGCTGCCCATGCCTTTTTAATGAGCCTTTATTAAGAACTTTTAGCGCATAAATTTCTCCAGAATTTTTCTTCCTCACCTTAAAAATCTGCCCAAAACTTCCGCTTCCTATTTCTTCAATAATATCAAAACTGTTATAGCCAATTGTGTTTCCTTCTTCCTCATCTTCTGAATTTTCTTCAGCATTTTCTTCAAATGTTGAGTACCCTCTGGTGAAAAAATGCAAATGGTTATGCTTACTTTCACTGTCAGAGCGGGCTATATTTAATTGGAAATAATTGACAGCTTCTTGGATTTGCTTAATTCAGACCTTGGTCATATCAGAGTATTTACAGTAATATTTTATAGGATTTTCTTTAGTTTCTATGACAAAATAATATTTTTCGTCATTTTGACTATTTATGACTGGTCGAATGTCTTGGATTCCTTTAATTTTTATTGAGATGTCTGGAGGCAAAGAATCTACATATGCTGATCGTTGGTTATACTGTTTTAGCGTCCCATCTTCTATATCCAATACTAAAAATATGAGTTTATCGTTTATTTGTCATGGGACAGTCCAATAAACCTGCCCACTAAAGCTCATTGGTTTATCTTCTGAGCTCATTTTTGTGTATTTTGATAATAACTCATCTCCTGAGTACTGTGGAATTAATTCAAGTATTCTTTGTTTTTTGGCTAATTCTAGAGGTATTTTCCCTTCAAAATTTTCCAATGAAATCAATGCTTTGTTCTCTAGTAGCAATCTGACTATCTTAGTATGTCCCATTTCGCAGGCAACATGAAGAGCGCTTCCTCTCTTCGTTACTTTATTAATCTGAATTCCAGGATGGCTCAGCAGCAGCTCCGCACAAGGATAAAAGCAAAAATTGCACGTCAGCTGTAAAGGAGTCCATCCATCCGAAGTCTCCACATTGCAGTTAGCCCCGATCTTTAATAATTCCTTAAGCACATTTACTTTGCCTTCTTGGCAAATATAATGAATCGCGCATCATTTATTTATAAGTGGGGTGTTAATTAGGTCTCCTATGTCTTCAGAATGTAGGTTTAATGATTTCTCCTTTTCATACTCCTCAACAGTACTTAATAGAAGATCGATGTTACCACTCCTACAAGAATCTATAAGTTTCTCTATTCAAGAATTAGGATTTTCCTGGTTTATTTCAGCTAAAACACTTGAGGAGTCGCAATAGTGGAGATTTATAACAGATGATGAAAAATCGCCAATAGAATTTTTTCATTTAGTGTCGCTGCTTGGGGATGAATCAGTAGTTTCAGCTGTATGTTGGAGAAGGCTGCATCTATTAAAACCAAAAAAGGAGTGGGAGCTTGACTTGGGGGAGACTGAAAGGGGAAAGTGATTAAGGATTTCCTGTGTGAAAAATACCTTGTCGAGAGGATCCATAGATTTTATATTTAAAATATATGTGAAAAGAAAGAAATTTTAATTTTAGAGAAAAATAAGATAAGGAACTATTTGGGGTAGAGAGAAAAGCGATATAGATATAGAATATTATGGAAGCAAATGCAAAGATGAAGGATGAAATTAACAAGGAGTTATTGTATGAGCCTTATAAGACAATTATGGATTTATTAAAATGTAAAAAATTAATTCATATATTTAAATATAATATTTAGTGGCTTGTAAGTTTAATTGCCGTCAACATATTCTCTCAAATTTTGAAACTTCTAAATATCTGATTGTGCATAAATGAATGGAAATGGTGTTCGAGTTTAATAGGCTTAGAACATATTCTAGAAGGATTATCAAGCACAAGAGTTTTATACTTACAAATCTGTGGCGAATGAGTCGAATCAATAGGGCCTTTACTTTTGCAATTACAAACACTTGTCCGCTCTTTCCTTTGCACTTTCATCATTTTCTCTCTCTTTGTGCTGTGAAAAGCTCGTTTATCTGAAAAAGTCTGGTTTTTTTCATTTTTACTTTTTTTTAAGCAATCGACATTACAAATCGCCATATTGTATAGTTTCCTGATATCTTCTCTTCTCAAAAGATTGAACACTTCCTTAATGAAGCGTGCTTTTTCTTTTAAGGCGATATAGATCTCATCTTTTTTTTTGAGAAATTTAAATAGGAAAGCTGTGTGTTGAGAATCTCCTTAGACTTTATTACTCTTATAAAAATAGGTATTTTCAAAATAATTAAAATACAAAATATAGTTCTATTGATTTTTAATTATTAAACTAATCGCAACTTTTTAAATTAATTTAGCAGCGTTCAAAGAGCTTATAGAGCTCTTCAGTTGACACCAAAGGAATAAATGCTTTTCCTTCAGTAACATATCGAGCATCGGCCCTTAATCTTCCGTTTATATAAGGAAACAAAAAATTCTTATAAAAATGTGTGTAAGGCTTGACTGCTTCGCCATCATTTCATTCCTCAGGCACTCTTGAATAAAATCATGCTATGAGCTCGCTAATTCCATCCAAGCATTGTTTCTCGTGCCTCCAGTCAACATTTGTGACAAGCCTCAGTAAAAATTCAGGCAGGTTGTTAATATCTGGCTGTATTTGCCCTTCAATGAGTACAGGAATCTTTATTAATTTATTATCTTTAATTGAGATTGAAAAATACTCATCTAAAAGCTCAGATTTTTCATTTAAAAGCTTTGAAGCTGAATCGCAAAACTGCTCTTTTGGAGGATGTTTATTTTGATCATACCCAATATTGGGGTTTTCTAATGCAAGTCTAATTAGTGCATTAATTTCCAAGTCAGAATTTTGAATTTCATAGTAAGAAAGCTGAGCGAATTTTTCTAATATGAATTGATATGCCATGGCTTCGAGAATGACTGGTGCAAAACAAATATATAGGCTTGTTCCATGCTGTATTAAGATTCTGTCCCTATCAATTGCTCCAACATAGCTAAAATCATTAAAAATCTCTTGTTCTCTTCCTATCTTTATTTCTTCTTTTAGTTCTTCAATTGACGTTAGATTTTCTTCACTCACTTTTGGTGGGGCATTAATTTTATTTATTAAAAGCCACTCAATTTTTTGGTCTCTGCTGTTTTCCCTTACTTGCTGGCTCGGTACTGGGCCTTTTGCTTGAATATTACTTAAATTTCTTATATTAAAGCTCTTACTTGTGCTATTACTTTTTAAAAGTTCTTGAATTTTATTTTGAATTTCAGTAAAAATAATATTTTGATGACTGAATCTTACTTCTCGCTTGGTAGGGTGAACATTGACATCAATTTCATTGGGCAAAATCTTTAGACTTAAATATACAAAATAATTCGAACTTCTTGGGCAATAACTTGTATAAATGCCAATAATCATGCTTTTTAATTCTTTGCAATCTACTAGTCTGTTATTGATAAATAATACAAAATAACTTTGCTTTCACGAATAATCATTAGATGAAATTAGTCCCTGAAAGGAACAAATTTCATTTTGCGTTGGAGGAATTTCGAGAATTTGAGAAGCTAGGCTATTTTCATCAGGCTTCAAAATTTTTGTAATAATTTCTGTTTTTTCTTCTCTGCCAGATGTTGAGTACTCCAAAGAATCTAATTTTAGAACTTTAAAGCCAATATTGTTATAATGTAATGAATATTTCTGAACAATGTCTAAGCAGCTTTTATACTCTTCAGCATGATTTCCTAATGCCCTGAGCCTTTCATGCATATTGCTAAACATGTTTTCTGATTTTATAAGAGTTCCTTTATCTAAGGCAAAAGGCTCGGGGCCTTCAACGAGATTTCCATTAAGAAAAGATCCTTTATAGCCTAAAGGCTCTCCTTGCTTCCTGCTGCACACAGTGACCTTTGAAACTTGTGAAATGCTACTCAAAGCTTCTCCTCGGAAACCAAAAGTTGTAAGCGATGATAAATCATCATATGACTGAATTTTTGAAGTTGCAAAACGTTTGCAAAGCAGGGGATAATCAGCTTGATGAATGCCTATGCCATTATCTGTAATCTGTAGTAAAGTCATTCCCCCTTCAACTAATTTGATTTGAATTAAGGTGCTTTGAGCATCTAAAGAATTTTCTATTAGTTCTTTTAAGGCACAGCTTGGCCGTTTCACAACTTCACCAGCGGCAATCTTGTTTACTGTCTCGATATCTAGCTCTCTAATTACCGCCATTTTACAAATTATAATTTGAAGGTGCTTTTTAAGAAAAGAAACAAGAATTTTATAATTATTTAGTTTACCCGAGTTAAATGCAAGCTGATTATATTTTTATCGTAATAATACTTAAACGTTGCATATAGAGAATTATAAAATTTTTGCTTATCTTATCATTCAAAATTTAAGTTCCTACACAGGTTCTTTTATAGCCCAATATAATACATATATACTACACATAAAATTGATTTTTCATAATTTAATATATCATTTAAAGGGAATAAAAATAATATATTTTTCTGAAAGTGTATTCATTTTTTTATCTCGCTTATATATAAGCTAATTCAATCTTGGCTAATTTCATATAATCCTTTTAGCTTTTAAGCATCCAGAAAGATGATTTATTTAATTTTTTGTCATATTTTCACAGTATATCAGCATAAATTTATTTAGAATATCTTGCCATGACAGTAGAAAAATAAGCTATAATAAGAGTTTTAGCTGAAGCTTTACTCCATTAATTAAAATTTCATTATTTAACTGATTAATATTAAAATGAAGCGTTTCCCTCTAATAAGACTTTCTCACTCCAGCCAATCTCCCAGAAAGCCTCGCTTAAATTCCTCATTGACTTCTAAATCCTTCAAGAATGAGCAAGCCAAGAGAAAAATGTAAATTTCAAATAGAAAAGAATTATGCTGCACCTCTCGTCTTAAAGTGAGAGACGTAATTGAAATTAATGACAACCTTGATCTATCTCTTACTTTGGAGACTCAAAATTCTCGCACGAAGGTTGGGTTTGATATTTCCATCATAGATGAAATTAAATCATTAGAAGAGCAACTTGATACTCAAGAAATAGAGCTGAGAACATATAATTACACAAACAAAAATGACCCGAAAACTGGAGAAGTTGAGTGGCAAGCATATACACATTATATGCAAGGGATCATTAATTCTGTTAAGAAGCGAGACCAAAGGATAGGAAATTGCTTAATAAGAGGTCTCTCAGGATGCATCCGTGCTGTTAGCAAAATCCAAAATAAGAGACCTGAGGAAAAGTATGTAGCATGTGAGTCGTCAAGAAGGTTTACAAGAGAACAATACACCCAAACCTATTCCAATGCGCAAAATTACACTGAAAGCAGTTTCATTGATGATATCTCTCCAGAAATAGAGGCGTTAAAGAATTTAAGCAAAAAAATAAGTGACTTAAATAACGAAGCACTAGCTAAAAAGCTAAAAGACCTTTATGAGTCTTTAAAGATGATGTATAGTGATGTGCCATCTCCTTGTGAGACCCCTAAGCTTTTCGAGCTGGAAAATGGAGAAGTGGCAAATGATATAAGGAACACAATGAAAACCTTCCAAGAAGAGCTGCAGTACCAAATCACAAAAAAGCAGCTTCTCAAAATCAAGCATGACCATTCGGTGCAGACTGATTTTGAAGTTATGGACGCTTCAATGTATGGGAAACTTCAAGAACAGTTCACTTCAAAAGAAGTGGAACTTTTTCAATTGAAGTACAGATATGAGTGCGCATTGGAGGAAAACAAAAAACTCGAAGAAGGGTATAGCAGGTATCAAAAAGAGTGTGAAGAAAGCCAAAGAAGGATCAAAACTTTGGAGGATGAAGCTAAAAATGTATTTGAAAGGAATAATAAATTGACACAGTATGAAAGTGATTTAAATTATCAGCTTATTGACCTTACTCAAGGTATTCAAAAAAGAAAAGAAAAAATAGCAAAGCTGAGAAAAGATCTAGAGGAAGCAGAAGAAGACATCGACCACAAGAGAGAGAAGCTGGACAAATTCAGAAATGAATTGGATGAGACTACAGAGCAGCTTGAAGTTAAAACAAAGAAATTAGAAATTGCAGAACAAAAACTAAGCATAATTGAAAGAGCATGAAAAACTGTCCATAGAAGAAGTTTCCAATATGAAAAAGAAGGGCTTATTGAAGCTCCAAAATTAAAGATTGAGGCTATAAGCACTTTAGATCCTATAAAATCCAGAATGAGAGAAAGGTCAATAACTCCGAGTCCAACCAATATTTTCAGGAAAAGGAGTGTTCTTTCCCCTAGTCCAATTCCATCAAACGCAGATTCTCCTGCACTTATGCAATCTGAATCATACCAAAGACTCCGAAAGCAGGTTCTCATTGAGAATTCAAGTGCTTTGCTATCCAATATTTCAGGAGAAAACGATTTTTTAAGCTCGCTCTCTGCAGAGCAGCTTGAATTTTTCTTTCGGCTGCGATCAGAAGAAAGAGAAGACGAATTTAAACGCAAAATCGCCAATTTAGGCGAAAACTCTAAGGCAGTCCAATATATTTATGTTGAGCCAGTAACTGAAGAAATGATTGCACATCACATTGTAAAAAGGAGGTACACTCAAGCTAGAGAGCCGCCTGAGCGAAAAAATGTAGCTGAGGAAACCAAGGATGATAGTTTCGCAGAAACTGCCAGAATTCTTGCAAAAGACGCAGAGTTTGAAATGCTCAGTCCAAACTTGAAAATGGAGCTTTTGAAGGCTATGGAAGGGCATGATACAGAGAAGTGTGGAAGCAATTGCTCTCACCTGAAGCGGGCAATGATGATTAAACAAAAAGCTAGAGGAGCCCCATATCCATTAAAGAGAGCCACAATTGCTAGTATAAGATAATATAATTAACCAATTTTCTCACTATTTCAAGCTGTCTAGGACTTCTTGATAAAAAGCCCGTGCCCACTTTTTGATTTTCCGTCAGGCAATTTCTGGGTTGTCTTGGATTTGGAGCATCCTTTTTCTGATCACGAATTGAATTTGTGTTGAACCACTTTGGTGTTCGATTAAGTATAAAAATACATTTGGGCTCTGCTTTATGATTTGGTTGTAGTTATGATCGCTTCCTATTTCTTCAATTGACATTGAAGCAATGGCATCTTTGTATTTACGCACATATCTTTTGTAAGTAATAAAGGTTCTTTCAGAGTAGGGAATTATGTCTATTTCTGCGTCTAAAATTTGGCTGCCTTCAATGATGGTCATTTCTTCTATAGCATTGTCTCAGCCTACTCTCCTAGATGGGGCATTTAAAGTTTGTAATATCAATTCTGTTGAAATTAATGTACTGAAGGTAAGTTTAATACAGCAATAATAGGAATCGTTTTCTTCAAGCATTTTCAAATCCATCAGATCATCAGAAATATAGGAGCTTCAATCAGGCCGAATTAGAAGCTTCTCTACATAGTTCAAAACGCAGCGTAAATACAGTTCTTCTTCGACTAATTCTGGAATTTTGTCTAGAATAAAATCTTCGTTGTAATCTTCATCAAAATCTCATTCTTTCTTAAAAGAGCCTTGATAGCACATTTCTAGGTGGCTATTTCTTTTTCTGCTACGCCTCTTAAGGCTTGTTAAAGGCTTCTGAAAGCGAGAATTCTAGGCTAGATCTTACATCTCTATATTCGCAGCATCCCATTATAAAATGAAATAATTTAATCAATGGCGACTCTTGAAAGTCTTCCACTTAATATCTTCAGACATCACATAATTTGCTTTATCTCTTCTCCTGCTGACTTTTTATCTCTCAGAATACTCAACAAAAAATTCTTTAAAATGTTTTCTGATATGAAGCCTGACATACAATCTCTATTTTTGCAAAGAATCGAAGAGCTGACTTCTATTTATCAGCAAATCGGCTCGTTTAACTCTTCTTCCATGGTCAATATTGATTTACTCTTAGCAAATCTTTTCAGTGTCAATAAAGATCTATGCAAGCTGGATTTCAAAAAACTGAATATTGCAAAAAGAGGTGTAGAAGTAGCACTGGCGATTATTTACTGCTATATGAAAAATACTATGATCATCCCTTCTTCAGAAGAAATAAGAGAACTTATATGTGAGCCTGATTTTGTGACGCATCTGATGTCGATGACGCCTGGATCAGTGGATGAAGGGACTTTTGAACTGATGTCAAAAGTTATTGAAGAAGTGTATAGTAATCCTGAGCTGGAGATCGAAGACAGGAATGAACGAACTTTAGGATATTGGGTTCAGTTATTTTCGAAATACTTGGAACAGTTCTATAAAATTAGGGATGTCAAAAGACTTGGGGGAACAATAAGAAAGAAAATTGCTTCTATCAAAACGTTCATTGAAAAAGTGCAAGAAATTGAGGGTTCGTCTTTCATCTTGTAATTAGATAAAATCCTATCATAATGTAATTATCTTATAAATTACTCTTTATTTTAAAATATTTAGCGGATATATCAAAAGGTTGACAATTAACTTTGAATAAATGGAAACAGATTTCTATCCTTCAGCAAAGAAAAGAATTATTTTTCCGTGAATTGGCCATGTTTTGATTTTTATAGTATGACTTATACTTTTTATTATCAATCTAGTAGTTAGCGATGCAGATGGGCCTGATGCAATTACACAGCTTCAGGGCTACGATCCGAACTCAACTAAAAATTTTTTTAGGATTATGTTCATGTTTATCCCATTCACTTATCA
This sequence comes from Blepharisma japonicum, assembly GCA_949751835.1. NCBI lineage: Eukaryota > Ciliophora > Heterotrichea > Heterotrichida > Blepharismidae > Blepharisma > Blepharisma japonicum. Next base: position 95,915 of record CATKHK010000123.1, on the reverse strand, counting down.
GCTCTATTACTTACAGCCGCATTCAGAATTGGACCCCTTAATGGGAATAAAAATACTAATCGTTACAAATCTTCTTGTCTACTCGAGAAGCATTCTGGCTATGATTTATGCTAAACCTTTGCCATATCTTGAATACAAAAGTGTGGAAGGCTGACAGTGTTTGCTTGACTGAAGTATGCCGAGTGAAAGAACCATGGTCACTTTTTCGGTCTCTCTTTATTATATTTTACTACTGAAATCATTGAAACGCAACGAATATCCTATATGGGCATATCTGGCTCTTGCTACCTTTTTTGCAGCCTGAAACTGTCTGGTTAGCATCACTGAAATAATTTTGGGGATCCAAACTGTGATCGGAATGTTTTTGAGCATCTTTTGAGGCTTGGTAATTTTAATTCCTTTTATTATTTTTGATTCAAAATTTACAGAGTTAATTTTAAATGTACTTGATAAACCAAAGAAAGGTCTGACAATATTTCACATAGCCTTTGCAGCAAGTGCTTTTTTTGGGCTGATTTTATTTGAAACAAGGAATGCAGAACTGTCTGATAAATGGGAAGATATCATCGACAATATATGCCACGACACAATGTCTTTAACGAGCAGGAACATATCTGCTTATGATTTGCATCAATCCACTGTTTTAGCGATCCCAACAGGAGCTCTTTTGGGCTTCATAATTTGCTATAGAACATTCCAGTGCAAGTGGTGAGGCACTTTAACAATTTATCACAAGATAATCAGAGTGATTTGCAGTTGGGTATACTTCAATATTGGAAATATTTTTATTGTGATTTTTCAATCGACTTCATCTACTGATTCAAGCTTAAAAAAAGTTACTGATACTTTTGGCTTGACTGAAGTTATCAAAAATCCATATTTTCTATTCTTTTTTGATTTATTCGTATTTTATCAAATGGGATGGATGCTCACATATCTTTATCCTATTGTTATTTCTGGACTAAGTCTATCGAGGCCAGTCGAAGCAAACATTCCGAACCTGGACTCAGAAATCTCATTTGAAGTTAGCGATCCTACAAAGCGTGAAAAAGCTGATATTGATAATAATTAATAATAACAAACTAAAATATTTTGAACTATATCAATTTGTGCAATTTGAAGTTACAAATATTATTTTAAAACGATGCTCTAATAATTTTCTATTATGAGATCCCAGAGATTAATAAAACCTATAAATTTTTTTCCTAAAATTTTTAAGCACTTAAATTTGCTTGCATGGTGAATTTACAAGCTTGCTATAGCTTATACACTCCTTCATTTATTTCCGAGCTTCTCAGAAATAAATATGGCCATCCCTCATTTTCGAGTTGACACTCCTGTTCAACTATTGGAATGCGAACAAGCTTGAAATGCTCTGACAATTCAAGAAAAGCTGTACGCATACCATTTCTCTCTTGCTTGCTGGGAAGGCAGTAAAATTACTTTCTTCCAAAAGTCTTACGAGTCCCCAGGCATCTTTCTATTCTTACAGGAGCTTTTCAGCATCCCTTACCTGAAAGAAAGAGCTCTGCAAATTGGGTTCTCAGAAGAAGACTTAAATTTTCTCAAAGCTTATGCTTGTGGAGTTTATACCAATTTTGGTAATTATTGGGGCTTCGGAAGTAATAAACTAGTTCCCCAGCTCACAAAGGAAAAATTTGATGACCTTGTAAGAAGAATTGGGACACCAAGAATGAAGATAATTTGGACGAGAATAGGAAATTTGGTTTATGATAGGAATCCTCCACTTAATAATCTTGAGTTTCCTGACAGAGGAGGTGTGAGCTCTTATTATTCTTACAATGTGACTTCTTCAGATGCAGAACTCGTAAAGAGGTTTTTGATCAGCATAAATCAAGTAGACTTGCATTGGAACAGTAGGCTTTGGAAGGTTGACGACGTTTTGGATGTAAAAATTGCAAGCAATAAAGGGCAATGGATACCTATCTTAGGAGATTACGAATTTGAAGGACAGAAAATTAGGATTTCTAATGGAGATTTTCACATATTCACCCAGAGAATTATTTCTCATTTGTCCAATGCTCTTCCGTACTCCGCCAATGAGCATCAAGAGAGAATGATCGTCGACTACATTAAACATTTTTCTACTGGTGATATAAAAGATCATAAAAATTCTCAAAGACATTGGATAAAAGATAAAGGCCCAGTCGTCGAAACCAACATTGGCTTCATTGAAAATTACGTTGACCCTATGAACATCAGGTCAGATTTTGAAGGCTTTGTGAGCATTGTTGACAAGATCGTAAGTGCCAAATATTCTACTTTAGTATCAAAAGCTGCAGACATCATTCCAAAGCTGCCATGGGGTAAGACCTTCGAGAAAGACCAATTCACAAAGCCAGATTTCACCTCTCTCACTGTTCTTGCATTTCCTGGATCTCTCCTCCCTATAGGCATCAACATTCCAAATTATGACGACATAAGGCAAGACGAAGGGTTCAAAAACGTGAACTTGGGAAATGCGTATCCTAAAATCAACCTTAAAACTCTTCAATTTGTATCCCAAGAAGATGCCCAGATGATTGAAGATCTTTTCCATACTGCCGGAGAACTTGCAGTTGCTCTTCACGAGCTGCTTGGCCATGGATCTGGAAAGCTGTTATCAAGAAATGCAAGTGGGCAATTTAACTTTGACACAGAAGCTATAAACCCAGCGACTGGAGAAAAGATTGACTGCTGGTACGAAGGAGATGAAACTTGGTCTTCGAAATTCGGAAGCATTTCAAATCCATATGAAGAATGCAGAGCTGAGACAGTGGCGGTGTATTTATCATGCTTTAATGAATCATATGAAGCTTTTGGGATTACTGAAGACATTGAGAGATCAAGAAACATGATTTGGCTTAACATGGCTCTAGGAGGATTGAAAGGATTGGTTTTATATAACTCAGAAGCTGGAAAATGGGGTCAGGCACATTCATGGGCTAGATACGTGATTTTTAGGGTCATGCAGGAAGTAGAAGGGTTGGTGCAGATTGAATTTACAGAAGATAATCAGTTCATATTGAGAATGGACTACAGCAAAATCCCAGCTGAAGGCTTTAACGCCATTTCCCGGTTTCTTACTAAGCTAAGCTGCTTCAAGAGTACTGGAGATATCAAAAGAGGCACCGAACTCTTTAATCACTATTCCCAAATGGATGATACCATTTTAAGAGTCCGCCAAATCGTTATCAGCAACATGAAGCCTCGAAAAGCCAATGTTCAATGCCATCTTGCCTTCACTGGAAGTTCCCCTGAGTTGATCAATTTTGAAGAAAGTATGGACGGGATCATTAGGTCTTTCCAAGAGAGATTTCCTACCTTTGACGAAGAAATGTTTAGCCTCTGGGAAGAAGAATTTAGTTTTAATCGTCATTAAGTAGAAAATAATTACTGAGATAAGATTAGCGCAATAATTAGTCCGTATAGCCCCAGCGCTTCTGCGAAGATGAGTATCAAGATCATGCCTACAAAGATTTTGTCCTGTTGTGCGTTTGCTCGAACCCCTGCATCTCCTACAATACCAATTGCCATTCCTGCTGCCAATGAGCTGAGCCCACAACACAATCCTGAAGCCAGATGCTTGTATCCGTCGTAAAATGAGTAGTCGTTGTCGTTGATCTTTTGCACCAAAATGACTGCGACAATGAGCCCGTAAATACCTAAGACACCAGCCATGACAACTGGGATGATTGATTTCATGATTAATTCAGGTTTAATCACACCCATTGATGAAATTCCAACACCACTTTTGGCTGTTCCGTAGGCTGCGCCGAGGTTAGCAAAGACAAGAGCACTTGATACTCCCATGAATCCAAAGAAAGCTTGAGTAGTCACCTCTGTTGTTGACATTTAATTTAATGGACAATTACTGAGAAATCATATACTTAGAAAGTAATTTATATGAAAAAGACAGGCTTATTCTTCTATGACTTAACTTTATCTTAACACTCTTACGGCGAATTTTAAAAATCTATGAATAGCTCTTAAATGTAATATGATTGTTGAGGAAAAAGATAAAAGAATATGAAATATTGTTATATGGGAAGAGAAGCATAATATAAGTCCACAATTTGATAAAGCAATATTTCATAATTCCCATTTACATTTACTAAAACTATCCGAATTTATTAGCATAAATCCTAGCTCTTAATGCTAATTTTTAATTTATAAGAAAATGAAAAAAATATTTTTCCTTTTGAATTTCCCAAGAAAATTTAATAATAATACTTAGATTTGGAATATTAAATAATATGGGAGAAAACAGACTTGCAGCTATTTTAGAAGCATCACTCAAAGCTGACGGACAATATGAGATAAAAGAACTAAACGAAAAAAAGACCCAGCAAAGCATAGTGCCAGTTGAGCCTAGCAGCAAAAATCCAGCAAGGCCTGGAAGAAGAATCGTGATGAGCAAAGAAAAGGAAAGCTACATTAATCCAGAGCCAAAACCGCAAGACGACATTATGGAGTCGTTAAATGACGTGCTTATCGATATATCCAATCCTGAAGATCTTTCAAATCCTTTTCAAAACAAAGAAGATTTAAATGCACAAAAGTCTTTAGAAACTCCAAAGTTTAAAATTCTGCACAAAATAGACGCTACAGAATCCAAGCCAAAAGCAGCAGGCACATCTAGCGCAGCATCTGCAAGCCTTAAATCTAAAGAAACAGAACAAAAACTGAAATTGCAAAAATCCCAGAAACCTCCAGAAAGTGAGCCTAAAGCTGCTAAAATAGAGCAAAGCCACCAAGCTATCAAACTGCCTGAAGTTTTAAAACAAGAGCCTAAAAAGGAGGAAAAAGCTAAAAATTCTGAGTTTGATTTTAAGTTTGGGAGCAAAAAAAAGGACAAAAATCAAGAAGTCGCTGAAGAAGATGTTTTTGAAGAAGATAAAATGGGCGAGGCCTGAGAATACGCCATGTATAGTGCTAATGTAAATGAGCAAGAAGACTCTGAGTCAGGCTCAGACGAGTTTGACGCTGATTTTGAAGGCGAGATCATGATTGCTCCAAAAGCTGAAGCTGAAGTTAAAAAACCAGAAAAGAAGCCGGAGAAGGCTAATAAATCCAAGAAAGTTGATTTAAAAACAAGAGGAATCAAAGCCCAAGCAAAACTCCAGCAAATGGAAATGAAAGCAGAAATGAATAACGAAGAGCCCCACGAAAATGAAACCGAAGTGCAAGAATCCCAAGTTGTCGTAAATATAGACGAGTGGGAAAACGTTCAAGAAGTAGCGATTGTTGAAAAGCTTGAACCTAAAAAAGCTAGCGAAGACTTCGTTACAATTGAAATTACAAACATAAAATCTGCAGAAAAGCTCGAAAAAAATCTCTCTATGGAAGACCTAGAAGCTCACAACACAACTCATGCGCTTTTCTATAGCAGAAATTACACCATTGAACAAGCGTTATCCCAAATCGAAGAAATCAAAATTTCTGAAGACATCCGCCGAACTCTAATTCCAAAAAAGAAAAAATCATTTTTTTCATATTTTTCTTCATGCTTTGCACCAAGCATGCCTAAGCTCGACAGTAAAAGCAATGCCGAAAAAGAAAGGCTACTTTCGTTATCATTTACAGATTTTGATTCATCCCAAAGTTTCCACTTGTCTATGATTATGACAGTTTATAAAATAATTACCAGCTCTCAATCAGATTGCTCTATAATAGGCCCTCACTGGATTGAAATTGGATTTTCAAGCAGTAGTCCACAGGATGATTTAGGAGAAATTGGACTGGCTGGACTTTTGTGCCTATTATATATGGTGAATAATTATTACAAATGCTCGAAGCAGATCTTGCTGGCATCAAAAGATACGTTTTGTGGGTTTCCTTGGGCAATTGCACTACTTGAGCTAGCAAGGGTTGCAATTTCTTGCTTGAAGGAAGGAAGGCTTAATAATCTGATAGGGAAAGAAAAGGATTTATATCATACTTTTCTGAGATTTTATGCAGGGATAGTGCTTTATTGATTTGAATTACACAAAGAAAGGAGGTTCCAGTTTGACCAATTCCTAAAGTACAAAGATATGGTCTATGAACAGGCTCGAAGGGGTCCTCATAAACTTCTAAACGTGGGGATTGAAAATTCTTCTGATAATAAAGGCTTCAATCGGTTAAAAAATCACGTTGCTACTCATTCAACTAACTAAATTATTAAATATCCGATTTATATCTAACCAAAGTCTATTCTCAGAAGTAATCCTGTATAAAGCAATACATACTAAATTTATTAAGTAATAGTTTAAATAAATATGTGCTGCAAATCACCAAAGCGTCAAGGATCACCCACTTTAAACACGTCATCTAAAACTGAGTCCAAAGTGGTCCTCCTTGGTGACTCAGGAGTAGGGAAGTCCTCACTTCTATGGAGATTTGATAGAGGAGAGTTTAATGAAAACCATGAAGTTACAATCGGAGGCGCATATTTGGAAAAGAAAGTAACCTTGAGCAACGAGAAAATGGTTGTTCTTAACATCTGGGACACTGCTGGACAAGATAGATTTTTATCATTGATGCCAATGTATTATAGGAATTCAACGGCAGCAATAATTGTATATGATGTCTCAAACCAGCACTCTTTTAATAGAGTCCAATATTGGGTAAAAACTCTTAAAGATCAGGTTCCTGATTGCTTACTATACTTGGTCGGAAATAAAGCAGATAAAGAGCCTAAAATGGTTGATGAGTTTGCAGCTAAGGATTTTGCGACTGTAAATGGAATGAATTGGCTGGAAACCTCAGCGAAATCTGCTCTAAATGTCGATCTATTGTTTAAAAGAGTGGCTGAAGGAGTGGAAAAGGTCAAAGGAATTAGCTAGCTATATATATCCTGAAATAATGAAGATATTTATCGAAAAGAAGCCTATTAACTAATTTTGTTTTCTATTAAGTACTTTTCTATAAAATCCGAACTATCAATAAATCTTATCAATTTCCCATGTAACCATTTTTTAATTACAAGAGAATTATGTGTTGCAGATCTCAAAAACGAGCTGATGGGTCTCTTCTCAACTCAACCCTCAAGGTTGAGTCAAAAGTCGTGTTTCTTGGAGACTCAGGCGTCGGGAAATCCTCTCTTTTAGTCCGATATACACGTGGCGAGTTCAGTGATGCCCATGAAGTAACAATCGGTGGAGCATTTTTACAATCCAGAGTTGACACCGGTGACGGGAAAGTCACAGTCCTAGATATTTGGGATACTGCAGGACAAGAAAGGTTCAGAGCGCTGATGCCTCTTTATTACCGAGATGCTGCGGCTGCGGTAATTGTATATGATGTTGGTGACAAACGATCTTTTGAGAGAGTTGATTACTGGGTGAACACCTTAAAGGCACAGGTCCCTGACTGCTTGCTGTATTTAGTAGGGAACAAAGCTGACAGAGAAAGCAAGACAGTTGGAGAAGACATCGCAAAAGCTTATGCGAACGAACATAATATGGAATGGTTTGAGACATCGGCGAAAACTGCTCTTAACGTGGATTTGGTATTCAAAAAAGTCGCAGAAGGGATTCAAAAGCTCAAGGGAAATTAATAGTAATATAAATGACAATTCACTAAACGATTTCTGAACTGTCTGCTTTATTCTACTTATCAGCTTCTAACTAGGAGATATATCTGAAAGGAGACTTGAAAAATCAATATTTTTTATTCTTCTCATGTGATTGCTTGGACATTCGATTAATTTTCTTGCAAGTTCTTGAAATGCATAATCTCCTGATGTTTAGTTTCTTCAGCTGCTGTTTGGATGTATTGCTTACTTCAATAATTTTTTAAGCAAAAACTTTTCCCTGTTTTACGATAGAAAAAATTATATTATTTTAAATAATTTGATGTATGCATATTTTAAATTATATTAGTCCAAGTATTTTGAAGATCTATATTAGAATTTGTTTTTAGCCGACAGCAAGCAGAAATTTGAAAAATTTATGAGCCGATATACCCACTATCTCTATTCTCCATATTTTATGAAATTTTAAGATGTAAAAGTATGTTTTCATATTTTCCATATGCTGGGAATTTCTTTATAGTATTTAAGTACCATAATAGAATGCTAAGATCTTTACCTATATTAGTAACAATCAGCTGTTTGATTGAAGCTTTCCGAGCTAACTCTCAAGTAGCCAGTAAGCTCAATTAAAATAGACAATAAAATTAAATCGTTAATTTGCTGATCTTAAACAATTATAATGTGTTTCGTGATATTCAGTTTTTGCAAGATATGCTTTTGTAAGTTGCTGAGCTTCAGTCTCTTGCTGCTCATTATATTTTGGATTTAGCAGATATGTTCTCAATCTCTCTGTTGTATGATGGTTATTTCTACTCATTCATGCTACTCATAGTGCTATTGGCTTTGAATATCCAATGTGCTCTTGAGCATGAAAAAGCTTCAAATGGGAAAATTCATGTGCAATCACGTTCGCAATCCCTGATTCATCAAGTCCTTTTATAGCTCCTGAACTTATAAATGCATCCCCAGTTGGAAGAATATTCAAGATATGCTCATCTGTCTTTAAGAAATGAAGCTTTCCAGGTAATTTTACTGGATAATTTGCAACAATTTTCTTATATATTTCTTCAAGAAAAGGAAAATTTTCTTCTTTGTACTTCAAACTCATCTTTTTTCCTCATGTCTGCATGATTTTCCTTGCCAAATTTCTTTCAAGCCTAATGTCAATGCCTTGGAAAATTCATCTCCCAGAAACTTCATTTGGCTGGTAATATTTTGAAACTATCCCTGCTACAGTGACACCTGGGATAATCCCAATACCGAGTAAAAAAGGTATTTTCATTAAGATTAATTAATTAGGATTTATTTAAAGAAAATCCATTATCCCAGCATGCAGACATTTCTTCGTGATAAACTAGAAATATTTCTTTATAAAAGTCAATAATCCTTTTGATATCCTGCTGATCAGACTTACTCCTTCTTTTTACATTTTAATGCAAATATAAAGATCTTGATTGACCTAGCCAAAAATTTTGGTAACCGCATGAGGGAGAGTAAGAATTAATTATAAATAGTCATTTTAATAATTAATAGATGGAAGTTATTGACAAAGATACAATTAAAGCAAACAAACCATTACTGAAAGCTTATGATATTTTACCCTTTCTAAAGTACCAAGTAAACGTGATAGGGTCTCCAGGAATTAGTAAACCTCAAAGCAGCACAAAGCCTGCTAATTCAGCCCGAGGCAATATCTGAGGTTTTAAAAGAGAGGAATCTTCGATTCCTAACACAAATGGCTTTGCAAAAATAGCAAAGCAGTCGAAAAGTCTCAGAACACTGAAGACTGAAAAGAAAGATGAGGAGCCTGAAAGTTTTTCTTTTTTCAAAGACGAAATTGGGATCCAATTCTCTATGTTCAGCAGCAAAAAGCTCAGACTCCCGATCCCAAATTTTCAGATTCCTACTGACAGTGAAGACAATGACCAAGTTTCAGCTAGAAAGCAATCTACCTCCAAATCCAAAAGGCGAAATCTATCAATTCCAGTCTTGGGTAATGTGATCACAGTACCTCCTCCCCCTACAGAAAGGACTCCTGAAAAGCTCAAAAGTGAGCGACACTGCTACAGTAGCCGAATGCTCCTCAAGCCTATTGGCAAGCTCTGAAAATCAAAAGGGATCGATATTAATGAAATTCCAGTATCTCACCAAGTTTCAGAGCAAAACATACATATTAAAAGGCAAAAGCCTCCAAAGCCCAAACCGAGAAGCACTGCGATGCTCAGGAGACGGTTTTCTCAAATAGATTTAATTTCCTTATGTGTATTCAACGAATATCATGACAGTTCATGTCATAATTAATACTAATGAGTTACCATATTTTATTTATTAGGGAGTTTGTTTTAGTTTCAAATTCAGGCTTTGCTGAGAGCATAAAGGGGATTTTTAGGATGGTCATGGTTTCTGTTGCTCTTTTGATTACACTGCTTAGGCATTCTTTGAGGTCTTCAGGAGGGTTCCAGGCTCCTAAATCAATGCAGAGCTCAAGCTCGGTGTTGATGTAGACGACGAACTCAAATTTTAAGCCTTTGAATTTGCTTATTTTGACGGCAAAAATCCTGATATTGCCTTCAGTGTCAGTTGGAACAGCTTGGCCAATTTCTATATAACCCAGGACGTCTTGCTCTTTTCTCTCGACCTGCATGCCTTCACTTAGTAAATTGTAGAAGCTTTTACTGAATCTTAATGGTGAGCTGACAATTGCTGAGTCTAAGCACCTGCAAACTGAGTTCAGCTGGATATTGAACGCCATTTCTCTGATTTCTGCTCAGAAACTTTCGCTAATGCCTTTATTGAGAGTTTCTGATAAATAGCTGCTATATTCACCCATTAGCTCGACTCTGCTGGCTCCAGAAAAATAGGAAAAATCAATAGTTACAGTGCATTTTTCGTCTATAAATACTTCAAGATGGTCATTCAAGTTATAGCAAATATCAGCAAAATCGCCAATCAGCTTTTGAAGTCGGTAAATCCTATGTGAAGATAAAACAGTGTCGAGCAAGCTTGAAAAGTCTGAGGTGAACTCAAAATTAAAAGGAATTGGTGGGGAGTGGGAAATTATAATATCAGAATCTTTAATCAAGACTTCAAAATAAGATGGATAATATTGAGACCAATAAGAAACTCTTAAACTGGCCCCAGCTGTGTAATTTATATTAATAATTGTGTTTTGCTTAGCTTGTTTCTGTAAATTTTCTAAAATTCCTGACGCACAAGTTCTTTTTAAGTGTGTGTCCAGCTTTACCAAGGCTAGGTGATTTTGTGGAGGCTTTAAAAGGTTTTGCATTTCTTGAAAAATCAGATTTTTCTAATTGAAATATACTTGATTAACATTAATTTGCTGTGTTGAGAGCTGAAAATCACACAGCATCCACAACAATTCTTTGTTTTCTTCTCTCAATGACACACTGAACTGAAAATCATTCCGAGTTGCATTGAGTTTCCCATCAGCCACTCTACATCTCAATTACTCTAATGTAAGTCCAGCTGGATGATCGACTAATAAACTTTTGTGCTTTAAATACTGCGTCAGCTTAGAAAGCGGCACCTTCTTTGGGGTTATCACGCTGCCTGCCAAAGGAAATCCTCTGTACTCTCCTCTGCATAGAATATCAGAAGCCTCATTTAAAGCGAATTTTGGCGTTCTTAGCCGATATAGCTGTTCTGAGTGCAGGACGCCAAGCATCCAAGCCGTTTCTTTATATATGCGTGACCTATCTCCTAGATAATTTTTAAGCATTGGGATTCTCGACCATAATGCAGCATAGGAGCGGGACCATGATATTACCTTTTTAAGTCTTTTTAATAGAGAGCGGGTTCTGCTACAGTACTCTACAAGTGCATGCCGTTTGGAAGCAGCCCTGGTTAATTCGTGGAGCTCTCTTGCGAGGTGCTGAGAAATGCAGCGTATTAGGTCTCTTAGTTTCACTACTTCCATTTTAATTATTTATAACTCCTCTTCTTCACTTCCTGCTTCTCGCTGTGAGCGGGCCTTGAGTCTTTCTTCTTTATGCTTCTTCTTGATCCTTTGTTTTTCTTTGATCTTTGCAATTTCTGCGGTTTCTTTGACTCTGGAAATCACTTTTTCAGTCAGATCTTCTTCAGGGTTTTGGCTGAACTCAATGCTTTCTTTTTTCTTCTTCTTCAGCTGGCGTTTGCTCATGAAGTCTTCTTGGATTGCTTCAAGCCCGATTTCTTCTAAGCCGTGATTTTTCCTCTTTATTTGGAATAGGTCTTCGTCGCTTTCAACTTCCATATTTTCTGCTTCATTATTTTCAATTTCTTCAGGCTCTTCCTCTTTTGTAATTTCTTCAGCCTCTTCTTGTGCATTTTCCTCTGCAAGTTTTCGCTTTTTCTCTTCTTTTTTCTTTTTGATTTTTTCTTTGAGGATCTCTAATTTCGTCTTTTTCCTCGTTTCGCCATCACCTTCGACTAAATTAATATTTGGGTCTCCTGTTAATCCTAAAGATGCAGAGAACTCTTTGAAGGGCAAAGCGTTGAAGTTAAACACCTCTTTATTTGGGTTAAGGAAAACTGACCTCACGTAGCTTTTGAAGTAGGTTTCTGCCAAATGTTTTATAGCTGAGTCTTCTGCAACAAAATTTGCCAAGTTATTCACAATTGAATACGTCTTTTTAGGATTTGGCTTGATTTTTTTCATATTTATTTTCCTCTCTTCTAAATACTCAATAAATTTAATTTCTGATGGCAAAAGGAATAATAATGCATTTCCGCCTGATTTATATCTAGCAGTTCTGCCAACTCTGTGTATATAAGATTGCACATCTTCTGGGCAGTCAACTTGAACTACCCAATGCACAGCTGGGAAATCCAGCCCACGACTTGCTATGTCAGTCGCAAATAAAACAGCTTCTGGCTTCTCCAAAAAATTAAAATAAATAGCTGTTCTTTTGTCCTGTCTTTGTCCTCCATGAAGTTCCATAAGTGGAATCCCAGGGTGCATTTTTTTGAAAGTCTCATAAGTGAACCTCACTTGTTTACATGACGAAAAAAATACCAAAATCTTGCATTTCACATGTGATCGAATAAAGGAAAACAGCAAATTAAGTTTGTGTGGAAGGTCAATTACTATGTAATGCTGGGTTAATTTTGATTGTGTGCCGATGTCTTCTTTATTTGGAAGAACATTTATATATTCAGGGCTGTTAAGATGCAGCTTAACTAGACTTTGTATTGATTTGGATAATGTAGCAGAAAAAAGGAGATTTTGTCTGTGGGGAGGAAGGTATTCTAAAATACTGTTTAATGCTTCTTCGAACCCCATTTCAAGAATCCTATCTGCCTCATCAATTATAAGCATCTGCAAGTTGTCTGTCCGGAAATCCGATGTCTCCTGCATGTGCTGAAGCAACCTTCCTGGTGTAGCTATCAAAATGTTCATCATTCCTATCCTTTCTTTTTCATGCTCTAAGTCTTTGCCACCGATCACAAGACCTACTGAAAATTGGTGCCTTTCGCCTAGCTTTTTCATGGTTTCAAATAGCTGAATCCCAAGCTCTCTTGTAGGAACTATAATTAAGCACCCGAGCCCATCTATTTTCGACCACTTTTCTCGATAAAGTTTTTCTAGAGCTGGAATCAAGAATGCAAGAGATTTACCAGAGCCAGTTAAAGCAGTCCCCAAGACATCGCGTCCTGCAAGTGCATGAGGGATTGCGCCTCTTTGAATTGGTGTCATCGTAGTCCATTGGTTTTTGATGCATCCTGTGATTGTGTTTTTAGATATGGGGAGTTCGGAAAATTTAAGCTTGATAAATTCAAGCTTGTCGCTGTCTTTTTCGTCAAGAAGGCCATATATGCCAGATGGCGGAGTTTCAGCTTGGATCCTTTCTTTGAGCTTGTCAGCTTGTGGGAAAAAGTCTCTGTCTCTTTTAACCATTTTATGTGAGGTATATAAAGCTATTTATTACCAAAATCTTATGTTAAAAAAGAGGACATTGGGATGATAATGAGGACTCTATTGAGAATTTAGGATCTTCCATTGGATCTTCGTCATGTTTTCCATCTTTTAATAGCTGTTCAATTTTAAAGAAATTGATGTCCATTGCTCTGATATAGCCTTCACAAATGTTATCAATTTCCATTTCGATTTCGTCAATAGTTGGCCCACCATTTGTGTCTTCAACCAAAATTGGGAGTGAAGTTAATGCTAGGGTATGCTTATTATTGCGAGATGTATTAGCCTCAGCTGTTTTTTTTATTTCATCTTCAACTTCTGTATCCTCTTTGAGCTCTTCGAAATATTGGGTGGGTATCTTTATTTTTTCGTTTGGAATTCCTCCTGTTTTAAATTTTAAATAATTTTCTAAATATAGTTTTGTATGTGCACTTGGAGTTTGTTTCCCCAATAAAACTGTTGCAATGCTTCTTTTGGACAGAACTTCTCCATATGGCATTGGCTGCACTTTCTTAATGCAGGAAAATTTTACTTGTTTATACATTCATCTGAATAAAAGCTCCTTTTTATAATATTTGGAAATAATTGGCTTTGTTATGAGGTAAATTTTCTTTAAAAAATCTTTTGAAGCTCCTACCATTGCTGCTTTGATCAAGACCGCTGTAAATGCAACAATTAAGGTAAACTGAGAAGAATTCACCCATAAGCAATCTATTTCGTTACTGAATCTTGCGGCTGGGTCATAAGTAAGTTCTCCTGGGAGGTAAACTGTGAAAGATACATCATCAGGATGATTTATGATGATTTTTCCCATATAGTTAATCCCGCATATGCTCATTGGCTCTTCTAGAAACATAGCTTTAAACTGCTCATTTGGTGGGGTTACCTTTGCAATTGCTCGTGCCATCATATCGTGGTCTGTAAAGTCGATTTTGAAAGCTAATTTAGCAGGGTTGTACTCATAAAGATTGGGGACTGAGTTTAAATTGAAGTTTAATATGTCTTTGAGGGGAATTGCTTCTGAAGTGAGATTTTCATCCTTTCATTCTATGGCAGCGTTAAACCGACCTTCTATAACTGCTTTTTGAACCAAATTTTTTCCTAAGATGATGCTATTCATTTAAATATTGAATTATGATATAGCAAATAATTTAACCTTTGATACATTTATAATCAAATTCCTAATTATAAATAAAACATAAGATTATAAACATTATATTACTATCTAATTTTACAAAACCAAGATGGAAAGAGAAGATTCTTTACAAATCGACAAACAGCTCCTCAGCAGCCTTGAATGCCCTGCCTGTAGCAAGCTATTTCTACCTCCAGTTTTCCAATGCTGCAATGGCCACTCAATCTGCAAAACTTGTTCAGAAACAAAAACCACATGCCCAGAATGTTCTTTGCCTCTGCTAAACAAATTCCGAAACATTGCTTTAGAAAGAATGCTTGAAAGTATCGAAGTGATCTGCTCCTTCAAAGGGTGTGGAAAACGTTTGGTCTTGAGCCAAAAACGAAATCATGAGCAGGTCTGCACGTTCAATCCAAATGTCCCATGCATTTTTGACGAGTGCCAGTGGGCTGGCGAATGCTTAATTGACCACCTCATAGTTGTCCACCAGGTAAAGCAGTTTGAAATGGCTTCCAGTGGCGCTGTGAGAGGCTGGAATTCAAAAACATGGAGAAATGCAGATTGGGGCTACAGCATTTGGAAATTCGCGGATGATGTAATTGTAAACAAATCGTTTTGCAATGGAGAAACTTTTTATCTTCATCTCTATGATATGGGGATACGAAGGAGAACTTTACGATTGACGACTGTGAGCCCGGAATACCAAGTAGAGTTCTTTGTGAAGTCTGAGCCGATCCAATACTGCAAAAACAAATACACCACACTGCCTTTTCACATCAGCATTAAAATCGCTGAAAAATATATACTAGAATCAGCTGACGAGCTGGAAGAAGGCTATAAAAGGCTATCAATTCGAGTAGAAATCCTGGGAGATCAATAAATTCATGTTAGATTATTGAATAAAATAATTCTTTATTTAAATATTCAAACTTTTATGGTGCAAAATAACTTTTCAATAGTGATAAGAAGCGGTTAAATCATGGAGTCTTATAAAAATTATGAGTGGGTTCAAAAGGTCAGACTTAGAGGCCATGACTATTGAGCAGCTGAGCCAGATGTTGGAAGACTTGGGAAAAGACAACGAAACTATTAGAAGGGAAAATAAGCTTTTCGAAAGCTACATAAACAACAATAAGAAAAACGAACCCATTGAAACTGAAGAAGAAACCAAAGAAGTTGACAAAAGTAGGAAGCGTAGAAAAGGCGGCCAGCAGCAGATCCAGGAAGTCCGCACCTTATCACTTCAGGAGAAGTATGACATTGCGACTGGAGAGCTGGAAGAGCTTAAGAAGAAAATTCAAGAAGGCCAAAAGAAAAGTGAAGAACTACTAGAGTGGCTGAAAGCGGTACTTGATGAAATTGATATGAATATTGCAGAAATCAAGCGAGAAGCTCATGAATTCAAGCGTGACATCGTCTTGGGCTCTGAAAATTCAAGAACTGGAAAAATCGTGGCAGAAAGACTTATAAAGTATATTGAAGAAAAACTCAGACAAAAAGACATGCTCATTGAAAAATTCCAGCTCCAGAATCAGCAGCTTGATAGGAATATTAAGAAAGAAAAAGCAAAAATCGCGAAAAAAGAGCAAGCAAGTGATGATTTGCAGTTTATTGATTTCCATCAGCTTCAAATAGAAAATAAAAAGCTTGTGAGAGATATTGATGACAGAAATAAGCAGCTGCTATCATTGAAGGTGACTTCTGGAAAATGCACACTGAGGCTCACCAATGTAAAAGAAACCTTGCAAAGAGAAGAAAAAAAGCTTGAGATGCTGAAACAAGAAATAACTGACGCGGATTCGCAGATTAAAGTGAACACGAAAAGCATCCAAAAAGTGAAAAAGACAGTGAAGTTTATAGGAGAAAAGCAGAGAAAATTGCAGTTACAGAAAAATGATCTAGATAGTCTTCCAAGTGTGTCTGACTATATAGACTTGAAAGGTGAAGAAGATAAGCTGCTGCTGCAGGTAAAGACTTTGGAAAGAAAAATAGCTATTGCAAAGCCAAATTATGAAAAAGCAATGAAAAAAATAGAAATAGGCCAGGTTAATGCTTAAATTAATTATTTATGTAATAATTAGGAGATAAATGGGGGGAATTAATTTGCCTACTTACCCTAATAAGCACAAGCCAATATCTAAAGTGATTTGTTTTATATATCTCTTTGATTTTCATTTTTCTCAATTTAAATTTTTAAATTTATATAGTGATTTTTTCTAACTTGAATTGATTATATATTCCCAGGCATTTTTCTTAATTTCAGCATACTAATTTTAGATTTTTTTCCCCTTAAATATTTATAGATAAAACAATTGCAGTGGTGCTTAAATTCAAAAGTCCAAGTTATTAAAGATCTCATTCTCAAAGTCATAGAGTTAAAAAATTATTTTAATTAATATTATAACTTATACATTATATTTTAGCGCTGTAGATGCACCATTTCTCTCTTTTGTATCAAAGAATAGTTATAACTGTGCAAGAGACAACTGAAATATCAACACGATCGCTATCAGCAGTATCACCACCATCAACAGCTCCACCATCTTAAGCTTAACATCATCAGTTTCAGGATCAGCAAAAGCAATTGACACACAATTTCGTAGCAAAAACAATTTAGAAAAAAACTTCACAAATTCAATTCAGTAAACATTTTACTTGAAAGTTCATATAACTGAAATTTTTTATTTTCAATGTATTATCTAATTGCACATACCTCATCCAAGGCAGGCCTTTGATGATCAAACTATTTCTGAAGAGTTACTAGAAATCTATTTATCATAAAAACGCTCCATGTGCTATCTCCATGCTCCGAACATATAAGAGCTTCTATCTCCACTTTATTTAATTCATCAGATTCAGCACTACGAGGAATCATGCTAATGCACATTTCCCCTCATCAATACTATTTTCTTTTTGGCAAAATAATTCGGGATAAGATCATCCAACTTTTGGCGGAAATAATTATTTTATTAATAGAAAACTAAAAAAAAATTATTTTATTCTTGATTTTCTATTAATGGCTTTGGCATAGCCTCTAGTTAAGCCCAATTTATTATTTCTTTTAAAATTTGTTTGAAAGTTATTTATATATAAAGTTATTGCTCGTATATATTCTTATGCTAACACAATTTTTTTGCTCGTTAATCAACGAGGGTTAATTTAGAGATTTTAATGATCATTTAACTCACTAAAAAGGGGAAAATTATAATATATAATATGGCGGATGAATTGCTTTGTTCAAAACTAATCTCAAGTAAAAAATTTCCTAACAATGACCCAGATTTCATAGAAACTGAGTTCGATCAATATATTATTAATCAGTCATTAACTCCTCAAGATCTAGAAATAAAAGCATCTGCGATTTTAAGTAGGAATAATAACAACCCGCAAACAGAGAAAGAATTCAGAAGAATCTGTGAGTGATACAAGAATCAAAACTCAGTGAATAATCCTGAGCTTAATGAAGCTTATGAGAAATATATCGATGCCTACCATAAAATCACATCTATTTATAGACTATGAAATATTGAAAACAGGGTAACTTGCTTGCATATTTTTGACACTGAAAAATTGAGAAATAGCTATATTTTTTTGGATCTTTCTGAATTGAATCTTTCAAAACAATTACAATACGGTGTATGCATTCTTCGACTTCCAAATGATGAGCTATTTTGTTTTGGAGAATGATGAAACCTTGGAATTACTTTTATAGTCGGCAGTAATTATAAAGTTCGAGCATTGCCAAGAGGAATGCCTTGCTGCTATTCTTCAGCTATTTGCTTCAATAGAACTATTTATTGCTTTGGTGGTTATAATCTTAGTAGATTTACATTTTATTCTAGCAGATTTGATCTTGATAAAAATAAATGATTTAAAATAGCTCAAATGCCGATAATTGACAAGGATTGTAGTACTATAATATTTAATGGCAATATTTTAATCTCTGGATATAAAAGAAATATATTGATATATTCCCCTTATACTAACTCTTTCTCAACAATTCCTTATGATTTTACAGAGAATTCACAAAAGATCCTGATCAAAGCGGAAATGCTGTATTTGATTGAATTAAAACACGAGCCAAACGGATTGATTTACGAAAACGAAGCTGGAGATGAATATATTTGAAAAATAATTGGAAAAACAATTAATGCCAATGCTTGTCATCTACCTTATTGTGTATATAATAAAGGAGGGATCTTTATCGTATCTGATAGCCAAAAAAAAGAATATTTCAAGTTTGATTTAGTCAAAAATGAAATAATGACTCATAAGAGAGAAGATTTAATTTTAGAATAGATAAAGTTATTTTCTTATGAGCAAAACTCTTCCTTAAATAATGGAATTCAACAAATTTCCATTTTAAATTTTTATAAGTGAATTTAGATATGGAAATTGGCTCTGAAGAGGATAATTATTGTATCATATGCTTTGGGAGCATGTAGGGAGGAGGAGTGAAGTCGATCAGTAAACACGCATGCGATATATTTTTTGCATCTAAATCAATTATGCAAGCTATCTATAAGATAGCTCTTTTTAAAAAAACCAAGAGTAGCTTTCTATTAGCATATCATTATCAATATTAATGCACTTATTGACTGATAAAAAGAAATTTTAGAATAAAGGGGGCAACATTATTACTAATAAAATGGAGCAATCTCAAAGTATCAAATTAGAAGTAAGAAGTATAACACAAGGTGAAGTTGAACGTAAAGCTGAAAAAGAGTCAGGATACACTAATTAGTTCTCCACAAGCTCAGAAGCTATCTTTGAGCACAACACATCGATATATTATGAGGAAGAAAATTCCAATGAGCCGCTCTCAGAAAATCAAAGACAAGCTCATCATCAAGCTGAGGATCAAGCTAATCTTAGCTCCACAAACATTGAGAAAAAAAAGATGTATGTGACAGCCAACGAATTGTCAGCTTCAAAAACTTTGAAAGCTGCTTGTCTCATCTCATTCAAACAAGAATTAAGCAGATAGAAAATCAAACTAAGAAAAGCCTAGATTTGCTAAAATGACAAATACTTAAAGTTAGATGGCGTAAATACTCAAAACTCAATAATTCACAGAGAATTAAAGATGGATTTCAAAAAAATTCTATACGATTTCAATGACCAGATAATAACTAAATAGCTTTTCTATTAATGCTAAACGCTTTAATAATTTTAAAAAGCTTATCCAAAGATAATTAAAACTAATGCATTTCATATAAAAATGGAAAGACGCATTCCTCCCTTTTCCCCAGTGTTTAGAGCAAGTCGTGAAGACGTCAAAAGATTTAACTTAGTCAAGTTATCCAATGCTAAGAGCAACCATCAATTGAAAGTTGCTCAAGACCCTTGAACCCAAAAATCATTCTTAAATAAGTCAGAGTCAGAAAATAAAGCATTTAAAAAATCAATAAAAACTGCTGAAAGCTCACGGCAAATTAACGGTGATCGGCTAAAAGTCGACTATACCGGCTTAATAAAAAGCCAAAGCAGCTACAGAATTTTGAAAGATAAACTTCCCAGCATTGAAAAAGAAAGAACAAATAGTCCGACTTCGCCTATAAACAATGAAAATAAAAAGGAAAGAATCCTAAGCCAGCTTAGTCACTTACCAACACCAAAATTGACAGCAAGGATTAATTTCACCCCAAAAATTGCTGAAAAACCTTTTAATGACACTACTCGAATTCCTCAAAAAAAGCGAAATGTCATGCATTCTGTATGCTCTAGGACTGGTAAAACTGCTGGAAAATTAAAAAAATTTAACCAAGACAGCTACATTATATGCACAAATTTTTGTTGTTACCCAGACCAATATTTATTTTCAATTTTAGATGGACATGGAATATATGGACATATTGTCTCAGACTATGTAAAAATTAATCTTCCTCAACTATTAGAAGGATATTTACCTGTCATAACAAGGCCTCATTTCTTTAGAGACAACTCAGCCATAAATTCTGCTGATATGTCATCCTTAAAGCAAGCTTTTAAAAAATGTTATGCAAGGCTTCAAAAAGATCTAGTTTTAAAATCCCACATAGATATTAGTTTTTCAGGCACCACAGCTTGTACTGTGCTAATACATGAAAATCATCTTTTCTGTGCCAATGTAGGAGATTCCAGAGCTGTTTTAGGACAGCTTATAGATGGGCATTGAATCGCACTTGCGCTATCAAGAGATCATAAGCCTAATGAACATTCAGAAAGGCTGAGAATTGAAAAATCAGGAGGAAGGATAGAACAAATGAAAGGTAATGAATAATCAGATCCATCCGGAAATCACGTCGGACCTTACAGAGTTTGGCTGCAATCAGAAGATATCCCTGGTCTTGCAATGGCAAGATCAATTGGAGATACCGTTGGTGTAAGCGCAGGAGTAATTTCTGATCCAGAAGTAAATGATATTTACCTTTCTGACTGTGATAAATTCCTTATTATAGGCTCGGACGGGGTCTGAGAGTTTATCGAAAATTTAGAAGCTGTAGAAATCGTTGCCAAATTTTGGGAAACTGGAGATGCTGAAGGAGCTTCCCAAAAACTGACAAAAGAAGCTTACAAGAAATGGAAAAAATTGGATGTGACTGATGACACAACTGCAATTGTGGTATTTTTGAACCCAGTGTAAAAAATAGATTAATTTTAATATATATCATGGATGTCCCAGTTGAAAGATTTTTAGCGTGGCCACCTTTTTATACTTTGCAGCCTAATTTAGACACTAGGTCTCAGCAGCTTTATTTGTGGACACAAATATTGTTGGAGTATTCGCAGAAGAATAGGATTTATATAGCGACATCACATGATTTTCATGATATAATGAGGAATAATGAAGTAAGTAGGTCATTAAACGAGGAATTCAAGAATGCCTTATTTGACTATATGCTCAAGCAAAAAAATGCTATCAGAGAGGGAGAAGCTTTTATGATTTTTTGGAAAAAGCCTGAAACTTGGGGAGAACAAGTATATAAATGGGCTGTTGACAGTGGAAGAGTTGGATCTGTTGAAACTGTAGAAGGACTGGTATCTGGTGATGAAACCACAAGAGAAGAGTTTTATGGGATGCCAGTTAACTATATGATGGTTATTCTAAAATCACTAGAAAAATCAAGAAAAGCAGAACTCTTCCAAGTCGGTGAAGGCATGGCTGTTAAGTTCTTCTAATTTAATGATTTGCTAAACTCAATTTATCTAATTTACTAATATTTCAGCTTTAAATGCCTTTAAAAATATGCTGGGCATCCCGCAGAGGCCTTACAATGGCTTGTCTTGATGGCATTTTCAATCCAGCAGCATTTCCACACCCTTGGACTATTGTATAAGTCCCGCTCATAAAAGTTTCAACTATTTTTAAGCTTTCTACTGACAGTGTTTTTATTAATTTTAGCAGAGCTATTTTAGCTCCTTCAGAATTTGGGTCACTATTCCAATCCACACATACAAATCCATAAATCGCTCCACTAACATTTTTTATAGCCTTCATAGGCCCAATATTACTGAGCAGCCTAATAATTTCATTATCGACAATATGCTGATACCACAGTTTCCATGTTTTTATTAATGCTTGGTGGATGTCTTTTACACCTATCATTTCAATTCTGGACAGACAAAAATTGAATTCTTCTATTTGAAAAGCATTCAATACATTAGCACCTGGATATCGTCCGCCTACTGTATGTGGGATATAGTCTAAATTTATTTCAATTGGCTCGATAATGAATTTTTGGATAAAAAGTTGGGTTTTAGGCTTCTGGATTATTGCTGCGTCGTCGGGAAGAGCTGCTGTTCTCCTCATAAGAGTTTGCTCTTCTGGCTTCCAGTTGAATAAATCCAAGAAAAAATCGACACAGTTTTGGTCAATGTTTAGCTTGACTGGGAGCAATTTTATATAAATTATAAGTTCTTGGTCACTTGAATAATCAGGCTGAGGTCAAACACATGTAACTTGTGTTTGGAAAAAATCCAATGATGGGTTGTTTCTACTACTATCTATTTTAAGCATTTTTTTGACAGAAGTATCCTTTATAAAGTCGTGGATTTCTATATCTCCTATTGAAATTGATAAAATTCATGAAAAATGAAGTCTTTTAGGAAATTTAGCAAAACTAAAGCCAATTTCACTGATCTTGAATTGTATAAAACTGGATGTGTTTCTTTTAGTTCCACTTCTAGCTTTGTAAGAAAAATCATTGCCAGAGTATAAATTGATAGAAAAATAAAAAATATTCAGTGAGATTTTTAGACTTGGGTTTCCATGATGGGTTTGCAATTGATGAAAAATGGAGTTTGAAGTATTTTTTGATGGGTTTTTTGGTAGTTTTGCATGTGCATGTATGAATTTTGTGATATTTGGCAGAGTAATTATTTTATTAGCAAATTTATTTTTCGATGATTTTGGCTTGAATTCAGGATTCAGATAGTCTTGAATATTTATATTTTTTATTCTTATTGAGTCTTTTGGGTCAATCATCAGTCCAATTACAGAAACTGGGTAAGTGTCAGAGTCATCGCTGCTTAAATCTGAGTCTTTTCTCAGCATTTCTGGAGGCTCTTCTTCTCCTTTGAAGTCGAAAAAGCTGCTTAATAATGAAATTGAGTCCTTACAGAGATGCATAATAATACATCCGATATTTATATGTAAATCAAGCATATCATTATTTCTGTGGCAATTTTTCATATTTTCACTGATAAAAATATTGCTTGAAACCTCAGTGCAATTATGTGAACCAATTAAGCATTCTTCTGAAGGATAAAATGGCTCTTCTCCAGTCTCTTCTGTATTACTGCGTATTTTTGTTCCATAGAGCTCAAATGAGTCAAGTGAAAATATTAATACAAATCCTTTAGATTTTAAAATTGGGTCAAAAACTGTCCATTTTAGAGGTTTTTTAAAATAAATATCGTCAAATTTGGAGCCTAAAGTGCTTTGAATATACCCTCGAAATGTCCCAAGTGATAAATAATAGCCTGAAGATGTTGGGTTACCAATCACACTTGATATGTGCCAGTCTTCAATAAATGACAATAGCTTTCCATCATCTATGCTATAATCAATCACAATATTTTGTAAAAAAATATTCATTTTTGAATACTTTTCATCTTTTTTTGGAATTTGAACATCAAACCCTTTCAAAAATCTTGAAATTCTCTTCAAATCTTGAGCGAAAATAGCAAAATCAGTCAAATTAAAATTAAACTCACCATTTTCATTGTTTTTTTCAAAGATTACTTCAATTGGCAGATCTCCAACAGATCTAATCAACTCTTTTTCAAGGTAGGTGCCTTCACCTTTTTTAACAGCAGCCACAGCATAATTTTCTCTATTTAAATAGCAATTTTTAAACAGATAAACCTCAATTGAAATCAAAATTATTGAAATAATAGGAGAATTATGAGAATTTGTCGCATAATTTATTGTATTTGATATGCTGGAATTTGGGGTGTAAAATGAGGTTGTCGAATACGGGCGAGGAGAATTGGGGAATCATAAAGAGTTATCAGTAGCTGATAAAATTATAATGGATCGTTTTATGCTGATTTCTCAGTATGATGGTGATTTTTTATTAGAAATACGGCTATTTTGATTTGTTGGAATGAAGTAAACTAATTGTTGAAGTGAAAATGAGTTTAGTTGGACCTCAAGATAGTTTGCAGAGATACGATTTATATATTTTACAGATTTTTTTGACCTATTTTCTTCTGCTTCGTTTCTTTTTTTGGGATTAAAGCTAAATCTATAGTCATCATTTTCTGAATAATTTTCAGAAATTTTGATATTTTTAGGGAAAGATACTCTTCCTTGGCCAGGCACATAATATCGTTCATGGGTTTCAACCTTTTGCTCTTCAGCAATTACTCCTTCTTGGCTTTGTAAATTTCGTTCATATTTTATGTCAGGGATCTTCAAAATGTTAATTAATTCAGTTTCATTTGTGATGTATAAATCAAATTCTTTTGAATTCGCTAAAATATCATTATTATTCCCTGCAATTTTTATTTTTTTTAAAATTCCCATCAATTTCCAATTTCTTTGTGAGCAACAACAAGAGCCATTTTCACTTAAATTATTTTCGTTTTGCTGATAATCAACTTGAAAACTTGGCAATGATAATGCAAAAGAAAAAACACTTCCGTTATTCGAATTTCCATTAAAATTTAATGAAGAAATCAAGATTTCTAGCCCGGAAATTAGGATTGAGTCCAAATGACACTTCATTGTGGCTAATTTTATTTTGAAATCATTTTGGGATTTTTTAATATATATATCTTCTTTAATAGCAGGCAAAGCATATCCCGGAGAGCTCGGTAGATCATCTCTAGCCTTGTGAAACTCTATTACATTTTTTATACAAAAATGCTGTCTATTGATATCCACGGCCCAAAAATCAGCTTTTCCTACTTTTGACATAAAAAATTCATTGAAAAAAGACTGCTTGGCTGACTGATAAATTGCTGAGGACTCCAAAGCTGGATTATTTGCAAGGTGGCAATACTTCACCCCAAAAGACTTGATTTTTATATCAGTTGACAAAAACTGTGAGATGACTGAGTCATTAAAATATATCAGTAAATGTGAATTCGGCACCCCTGGATAAGCTCCATCCTGGTAGTCTCATCGTTTTTTAAACCTTTCAGATTCCTCCAGCAGCAGTCCTACAACAATTGCCTTCAGTCTAAATTTCATTGATTTCTTCCTTATTTCTATTTTTGATTCTGGCTCTATCGACTCAATTATCTCTTCTTTAATTTCCCTATAAGTCTCCATTAGTACTGACTCCTCATTAATTATCAATGTACTTTTCCTAAGCCTAGAAAAAATGTTTACAATGGCTTTTAATTGTTCTATACAAATCAAAGCATTAATTTTGGCGATGTCACATTCTAAAAGGAGCATTTCGTTGGTTATGAATATTCGCAGATTTATCGGGTGCTCTATAAAGGCGATATGCGAATAGTCAGAAGGCTCGTAAACTTCGGCGTCGTTTTTCATAACACTAATTCGGAAACCTTCTATTCTGACTGATCTGATGATAGAAGCCTTGTCGTCACCTGAGTCTTTCTTCATAGAAGCCTTATTGATGGTGATTTGGATGAAATCAGAATCGTTAGGGTGTGCTCGGATTCGAATTTTTATCATGTTTATTTCAAAGATAATATTTGATATAATATTCCCAATAGTTTTCGTAAATATCCCTACATTTTGTTGGCTGGCCTGCTGCTGGTCTGGAGGATTTTTTGCATTTTGATTTAAGATGACAGGAAATCCTGATTCACCAGCACTACAAAGCTCTATAACAACATCACCCATTTGCACCGAGACAGGGTTTTGGTTTATCTTAAATACTGACGGCAGTCTTATGTGGACTCTTGAAATTGAAGCACTTTTTAAATGTAAACTGCTTTCTGAGAGATTTTGGTTTATTGTGTGTGGATTAAGCTGAAGATCTTTTAATATACACAGCCCTTCTGACATTTTGGCTTGAAAATGCTTATGGTCTAACTCATCTAGAAATAATCCTTTATTTAAGCGAGAGAAAATGTAGCTTAACAGCTCCTCTATTGGTCTCGTAAAAATTGGCATTTTATTTATAGATTCAAGTATTATTTTTAAATGTAATTTTTAATCAAAAAATACAAGAAATTATTAATTTTCACAAAAAATATTGCTAATTTTGATATTAAATTTGACTTATGAATTGAAAATATAATTAAAATGACTGAGATAGAGGCTTCGAATATGCTTGTCGCTATTCGTGTACGGCCTCTGAGCCAAAAAGAAACTATAGTTAATGATAAAGATATTATAAGGGTAGAAGACCATCTCCTTATTGTCCTTGACATGAATGACTTCGAAGATCGTAAAAATATTCTTCATAGATCAAGAGAGCAGCGCTATGTCTTTGACAGGATTTTCAAAGATGCGACAAATGAAGAGGTTTTTCAAAGTACAGTCCAAGACTTGATTCATCCAGCATTGTCTGGCATTAATGCGTGCGTTTTTGCATATGGGCCTACAGGTTCCGGGAAAACATATACTATGATTGGGACGAATGATGACCCAGGAATCGCAGTTTTGACTATTCGGGAGATGTTTAAACAAATTGAAAGTGACACTGATAAGATATATGAAATCAAAATTTCTTATGTGGAAATTTACAATGAAGCTATCAGAGATCTTTTGATCCCCAACTCAGGCTACCTTGACCTTCGTGATGACCCTATACGAGGAGTTGTGATTGCAGGAGTTTCTGAGTTTTCAGTCGAAAGCACAGACCAAGTCATGAGCTTGATCACAGCAGGCAATAAGCGAAGGACAACTGAAGCTACAAACGCAAACCAAACTTCATCAAGATCTCATGCTGTCTTTCAAGCCATGATTTCTCAGCGTGACAGAGTTACAGATACAGTCCTTGACGTCTTCCAAGGCAAGCTTTCACTAATTGACTTAGCTGGTTCTGAAAGAGGGACTGTAACTGAAAACCGAGGTCTGCGGCTACTTGAAGGATCAAAAATCAACAGGTCATTACTAGCCCTCGCTAACTGCATTAACGCTCTTGGCGACAAAACAAAAAAAGGCGTCTTCGTGCCTTATAGAGACTCAAAACTCACCAGAATGCTTAAAGACTCTTTAGGCGGAAACTGCAAAACCATCATGATTTCTAATATTTCCCCTGCCGCATCTCAATTTGAAGAAATTGTGAACACATTAAAATATGCCAGTAGAGCCAAAAACATCAAATATAAAGTCCAAGCCAACAAAAAGCTTGTAGCTCTCCACATAACAGAGTACAAAAACATTATTTCTGTAAGCTTTATTTAGGATTTACGCTCAGAAATAGAATCTTTAAGGTCCCAGCTGCATAATAATCCAAGTATTCAAAGCAACCCTACTGATTTTGGAGAGTGCAAGTATCATAGTAACAAGCTTGAAGAAGACATTGAGATGAAAAAGCTACAGGCTGAAATTTTTGAAAATTTCCAGGAGAGGATTCAGCTGAGACGAGCTTTATTAGAATTAGAAGAGCAAAATTCTTTAAATGTCCTAGAAATAAAAAGAAGACAAGCTGAAGTCCTTATATGGAAACGGCAAGAAGAGCTTAAAGATTTGCCTAAATACGAAGAAGGGCGGCCTCTATCAGCGGTTCCTCCTCACGTAAGGAAACAGTTTAAAGACATCCAAATGCTAAAAGCTAGCACTGTACGTGTAATTTAGGATAAAAATAACCAAAGAAAAGAATTCATGCTCGTGCAACTTCAAGAAAACATGGCACGAGGAACCCAAATCAGAAGCTCAATAGGTACAAGAGTCCTTATCCAAGACAAGCGAGACTTTTTAGAGTTGTTAATAAAAAGCCATATTTTGGAGCAAACTAATGTGGAGCTTGAGGTGCAGCTATTAATTCAAGAAAAAACAATTACAGATCTACAGAATTTGGTGCTTTCGCAGAAAAGACTGCTAGAGGATCAAGGAATTGACGATGGATCTTCACTGTGAAGTAAAGTTGATAATTTGACTCCACCAGTGGAAGAAGGCATAGAAGATGTAGAGATGTCTGAAGAAGAATTAAAACTAGATGGCTATGATTTCACTACGCCAGCAGATGAAGAAGAAGAAATTCCTATAGAAGAAGATGAAGATTTTGAAAGAAGCGAGTTATTGCTAGCGACCAGCAAAGTGTCAGCTGATATTGATAATACTGATAAACAGATGGGGATGATGCTACAAGGAAGAGCACTCATTAAAAAGCAGCAGGAAACTGAAAATAAGGTCAAAGCAGAAACAGTGCAGCCTAAAGTAGATCTTGGACCTAGTCCTGGGCTTGGGCTAATTATCAATGGAAAAATCATAGATGATGGACTTAATAATAAAAAACTAAGTGTGCCAAAAGCAGTAAAGCCTGCAAAGAAAAAAGGAGCTGATGTATATCGTAAGAAAAAATAATGGTTAAATAATATCATTAATAATTGGGATTTCTGGAGTTGCATGGGCAGTCAAATCAAAAATTTTAGATAGTTCTTGAGGTTTTTTAATGTCTCTATCAAAATTTTCTAATAATTTTTTTCGGAATATTAAAACTTCTAATTCTTTTTTATTCTTTTCTAATATTTCTTGGTATTTTTCTTCTTCAATTTTTTCTTGTTTTTTTCGTTTTTCAGCTGCATCTTCAAATAAAAGTTTATTTTTTTCTTTATGAAGCTCGAGTTTGGCGAGAAGTTTGGCTTTTCTTTCTTCCATCCTTTTTTGGAGATTTAGTTCTTTTTCCGATAGATCGCGTTGCTCGTTGTCTTTTGATTTTTTTTCTTCTTCAATTTTTTGTTTTTTCAGCTTTTCAAGGTTGAATTTTTGTTTTGCTTTTTCTAAGATATCGTCTCTATGCTTCTTACCTCTTTCTAGGCTGAGGTTAAGCCTGAGTAAACTTGAGTTTAAATCTTCTTCTAATGATTTTTCTCTATTTTTCAGATTTTCTCTGATTTTCATAACTGTGATACTTCTTCTTTGCCCATATTCTGCTTTCTCTTGTGTATATTTAATATATCTCTCCCTTGCCCTATCCATTTTTTCATCAAAGAATTTCAGCTTCTCTTTAATCTCTCTATAAGGCGCTTCATTATCCAAAATGGGTCTTATTTTATTCACAAAAGACATTGTCCTTGAGCAAGTTTCATTAGTGGGGCTTAAAGAAAACCTTTCCTTCCTCAAAGTCATTCCTTTTCCCCTCAACTTTTCCAAATTTTCTTTCGCTTTCTCCATCTTCAAAATATTTTTTTCCCTTATCATTGTTTGTCTATTCTTTACCATCTCCGCATGATTAATTTCCAAGATTTTTATTTTTTCAGCTTTTCTCTGCTGTTTTTCAAAAATTTCATTTTGTAGGTCAACTGCCAATTTACTTGCTCTTTCAGCTGCTTCTTTTCTTTTCTGCTGATTTAGAAAAATATTTTTATGCCTTTGCTCGTGGATTTCTAGAATTACTGATAAATTAGTAGGTGACCTTGTGCCACGTGATGGGAAAATTTCTGTGTCATAATCGCTCATGCTGTTATTTGTAGGGTCGGATTGACTGCAGCTTGAAATTAGCTTACGGATGTGTTTGACGAGGTCTTTTAGCTTGGAAATTCTTTTTTTCTGATAGTGAGTATATCTCAGTTCAGTTACTTCTGGCAGTGCTTTTTCGTCTTCGAAGAGTTTTAAAGGCTTGTGGTCAATTTCTGAAAAGCTGATATTGAGATCATTTAATGCGTTATCTAAATAAGGCTCATAACTATCAGATTTAACTGTTTTAAATAATTCTTCAGCCTGATGTGACAAAGCCCTGCATTTTTCATTCATCTGTATTTTTTAAGAGTTAAAATGACGTAATTTATTTAAAAATGTGTTACTCATTAGCTTTTTCTTCTTTTTTCTTGTGTTTAAGATTTCTTTTCTTAAGTGCAATAGTTTTGATGTCTTGCTGCTGTACATGGAGCTGTCCTCTTTTCTCTTTAAGGGTGTTAGTAGTAATATTTTTAACTTTCTTTCTGAGTTTCGGCTCTTTGCAGGCTTGCTTGAATTTTGAGTCGTCTGCAAACTTGTGCCTTCTCAGCTTAAAAACAATACCCGGCCCTGCTTCCTGCAGCCTTGGCTCAGTCCTTGCTATATGATATTGCTTAAAATAAATTTTCCCATCTTGTGTCGCTGAAATTGCAATAAGTTGCTCGCAACCTCTGGCATCCACTTTATCTATTGGCCTTCCACTAAAAAAGTCCAAAAATAAATTTTTGATTCTTGTATAAATTGAGTCTGTCTCGAAAAGGTCGCCTTGGAATAAAAATAAAGGCTTCACCCCAAGCTCTATTGGGACTTTAAATTGAGTTGCACTGGTAAAATCTTCTACCTCGAATTCGACAATGTCTAAAAGCTCTTCTTCATAGGTGCGGCCTATTATAAGATTATTTGGCCTCTTTTTAGAGTTACTGCCAAGGGCAAAAAGACATACGTGATTTTGTGATAAAAATTTTTGGAAATTCTCTGGGTTCTCAAATGGACGGGCTTCATTGTGTTTTTTGCTGAAAAGGACTGAGTTAGGGGAACGGAGCTTGTTAAGCTCTGGGAGCAAAGCAGAAATGACTGGTGAGGATTTATTGCCTTTAAGAATTATGGACTGCTTAGGTAAAGTTTCGATGATTTCCCCTTCTTCTTTCTTTTTGGTGATGGACTTTACCATTTATTTATAATCAAAATATATAAGAGCTTATAGTAAAAATTGTCCTCATTATTTTACTATTAAAACTAAGCTTCATTTTTCTATGCTAAATTTCCCAAAAAATGTCTAACGATAATTTATTTCAAAATGAAGATACTCGCAATTATCTTAACGTTATGTGTTTTATCATCAACTGCCCTTCGAGCCAACTCTAAACAAGAAAGTGTTGCTCATGCTGAGCCTTCTCTTAAAGATATTATTGAAAAAATCAAACTCATAGCTACACAAACAGCACCTGAAAATATATTAGAGCCTGCTGTACCAGGAACTGAAGAAGAAATTTCTCCAGACGCTCTG
Source organism: Blepharisma japonicum (assembly GCA_949751835.1). Taxonomy (NCBI): domain Eukaryota; phylum Ciliophora; class Heterotrichea; order Heterotrichida; family Blepharismidae; genus Blepharisma; species Blepharisma japonicum. The sequence goes on along the minus strand of CATKHK010000123.1, from coordinate 64,809 downwards.
CCTTCTCCTTCCCTCCTTGGAGTTAACAGCTATGAGTTCTCTTATGATGAATTTGAAGATGATGGAGATGAGGATTATTAATTGGTAAATTTTTTGGTATTTTAATAGGCATTATACAATTAAAGACCTTCTGCCAGCAAAAGGGTCAGGGGTTGTTGAATTTACTATTTTTTTAGCTCTTTTTCTTAAATCAGCCAGGAGTATTGGGTTTTTGGATTCTTCAAGCTCTTGGTCTGCATATAAATCTTTTAAGTCAATCACATCTTTTATGGTGACCGCTTTAAGATCGCTAGCTCTGCCTGTTTTAGGAATTAATAGAGAAACAGATCTTCATACTTCTTCTTCAGTTTCTAATTTTTTCGCTAAAAACATCTGCAAATAGCATATATATTCTTCTATTTGTCCTAGAGGAATAGTAAAATTGTGCTGGTTTAGCGTAGAAATATCATCAATATCAATTTTAGCAGATGAAGTCAGCTCCAAAGGTGTTGATTTGAGAGATTTTAAGATTTTCTATATAAAGAATACTTTGATTTCAGGCATAATTGATTGGAATTTTGTCTTTAAAATGTTTAGTTCTTGGATTTTTAATTCTTTTTTAATCCGAAATTCTTCTTGTTTATTCCTTAATTTCTGTGTAAATGAAATTAATTTTTCTGAGTCTTCAATTTTTGCAATCTTATAAGACTCAATAATTTCTTTTGTTTCGTCATAGGTTTCTGTCAGAAAATCAATTTCAGCTTGCAGCTTATTTATATAGTTATTTACTTCTTGATATTGGGCTTCTGATTTTATTAATGCTGTCGTTATTTCTTTTAAGCTGAACATTCCTTTTGCTTTCCCTATTTGTTCGAAGGCATCTTCTAAATTATCAATATGCTTGATATAATTATCCAAAATATTTTTCTTTTCTATTACTTTATGTTTTCAATTCCTCAAAAGTTTTTGCAATAAATCAGTTATAAATACAACATCAACTGGTTTTTTAATTTGTTGAGCAATTCCATCTTCTATTTTTTTCCTTATTTTAGCACCTCTTTCTCTTTCTTCAGTAATAAAAAAGCCTAATTCATTAAATTTCTGGCTATAGTCATTAGTGTTTTTTTGGCTTTTGCTTCGTAAATTTTTTAATTGAGTTTGGTTAAACAGATCTGATTCCATATTGTGTGAGAACTTATCATGCTTAGCAGAGACCCTCTGTGTTAAATTATCAATAGTGCTGTTTAAGTTTTTTATTGAAATGTGATAAAAAGTCTTGTCCTTTCTGATCCCATTTACCTCTCCTCTAATTATTTTATTTTGTGAGCGAGATTCATTGAGATGGGTTGTTTCAAGGCCAAGTTTCTTTTCTAGTGCAAGGACTTTGTTTCGTAATTGATATTCAGAGGACCCAGAATACAAAGAGCTATTGGCTTGGTTGAGGGTTTCTAGCTCTTTTTGCAGCTCTTCAATTTGTTGGTCGAGGATAATGGATTCTCGCTTTTCAAACTCCAAATTTTCAGAAACTTTTTCTAAATTTTGATATTTCTGATTTGTTTCGCTGCTCTGCAAAATCTTAGAAGGTTTCCCAATGATCACACTTTTATTTAGAATTTCCATAATTTAAATACTTTGAAAATGAAATTTAAATTGAATAGAAAAGATTTTTAATTAATAGGTTTGTAATAATCACAAAATTCTCCATTTATTGTGAATATTGATTTTTATATTAAAATCCACTATTATAAGAATTTATAAATAATCAAATTATTTTGATTTAAAAGAATGAATAAACATTTAAAAAATTAAATAAAAATGCAAAAAATCATGCTTTGGGTTCTAGAATATTTTTGGTCCAGGAAAATGGCAACTCTTTATGAAAGATAAGAGGCTAGACTTTATTTTTGACCCTATGTAAATAGCAAGGTAAACTTAATTAAAATATTATTACAGATTTATGCTATCTATCTGCAACTTTATTTATATGCAAAACCAAACCCACATTTTCATAGTTCCCCTATATATAATCAATAGTATACAAATAAATATCTCACCAATAAATGCCCTCGCTCATGTTCTTAGAAATGCTTCAAATAATTTTGAATTATAAATGGAAATAGCTGATAAAGAAATCTATCCTTCTCCAAGTCCAATTTTTCCAACACCTCAGTCACCCTGGACCCTTTCTCACGAAATTATCCTCCCTCTCTGAAAAGTCTGACCATCTAAAAACAGGTTTTTCTTCAATGGCCGTATAATGATAGGTCCTAAGGAAGATCAAAAATACCTGTTATGTACCTGAGCATTGCTTGGATCAGTATCAATATTTTATTTTATATTTATCAGTCCCTACCTATGGATTACCATAAGCCCAATTCTCCCAATTATTGCAATGTATTGCTTTTTGTCCTCGACTGTCTTTATTTGGCTTACGACCACAACTGAGCCTGGGATCATACCTAAGAAGCCTGTTTGGGAAGCAATAGGAGCTGTTCCTGAAGAATTCACTGAAGCTGTCCTTATAAGTCAGCCCAATAGAGGATACAAGTATTGCCAAACATGCAAAATTTATAGACCTCCGAGATCTCATCATTGCAAGTAAGTAAAACAATAGGAATTGTGGAAATTGTGTAGAAGACTTTGACCACCATTGCAGATTTCTAGACAATTGCATAGGCAAGCGTAATTACCGATGGTTCATGTCATCTGTGTTCAGCTCAATCTCACTTGGAGTAACGGAAATAACAGGTTTCCTGTTTTTCCTATTTTATGATGTAGGAGAAGATCACAGCCGAAGATCACTTATAGAAGACGGACCTACTATAATTTGTATAGTAGTCATAATTACACTGTTTTCATTGATAATCACTGTATTTGTATCTATTTTGTGCATTTTTCACATGACGCTTTGCATTACAGGAGAATCTACCAAGGAAAGAATTAAAGGAATAAAGACAGAAAATAAGAGAAATTGCTGTAGGAAGAAGAGGTCTTATTTTGATAGAATGATGCTGCTAAATAGCGCTCAGATTAGGAATATCGTTGATGAATATCCACCTAATAGTGTTTAATTAATTAATGCAATTTTAAATTTTACTTGGCTTTTTTTATATAATAAACCGCTATGATTACATGAGGGTTTATTTTCCTAGTTTAAATATTATGGGTTTATATGTGTAACTTAAAAAACTAAGCTCTAAAATTGATAACTCTTAAGCCACTTTCAGAATTTTCTTTGAATAAAAAATAATCCCAGTTTCAACAATTCATTTTTAGCAAAGAGCTGGGCTTTGTCTATGAAAATCTGCACTGCTATGTCAATCTATAATGAATTCGCAAAATTGAAAACTTGGCTTACTTTAGTTTTAAATTTGTCAGTGCTTCGTTTAAATTCTTAATTGATTAAGTTTACCTTAAAATTCACTAAATTTCTTGGAAATTCTTTTAATTTTACCAAAAAAAGTCTAACGAGGTTCATCTTAATCCTTGAAAAAACATTACCAAAAATCATTCATAAAATTTTAAATGTTTATCTGCTTTAAAATCTTTATTTTTTAGTGTCTTATCGTCCAGGACGACTTTTAGCTTGTCCTGGCTATTAACGTTCTTCTGAATTTACATAATTTTTTTCAGCTCAAATCAAAGACATTTTCTCCTAGAATTCCAATAATAAATTTTATGGGTTGCTGCTGCACAAAAAGGCTTGACTCGACGATAGAAAAGGGTTTTTCAAGCATGACTACTAGATCTCTGAAGTCAGAAATTGATAGTAATACTACAACTCCAGAAGTTCCAATAAGAAAGAAAAAAACAAAACGGATGCCACGACTTTCAACAGGACGCATTAATAATTGATCTTCGCAGCCTTCATCACCAAGAGGCAGAGCAGGATTGAAAACTCTTGAAGCTGCCTCTACAAAAACATCTCGCACAAACTCTCCGTCAATTCTATCCTCTAATGAATTTTCCCAAAATTTTTTTAAGACATCGATTAGAATTAATTACACGACTGTCAGGAAGCTTCACAAAGGATTTTACGGAGATGTTTTGTTGGTAAATGATAAAAGAACTGAGATTAAAAAAGTTATTAAAGAATTTAAAAAATCAATAATACAAGCAGATGTCCACAAAAAATTTATAATGGATATTCAAAAATTCCAAGGCCTGGTAAATATAAATTAGGATCATCCAAATGTAGTTAAGCTTCTTGAAGTCTGCGAATCAAGAGAAAGTTGGCTTTTGGTTTATGAATTCTTCTCTGGAAGTAATTTGCTTGATAAAGCAAATGAAATTATTGGGGATTCGTTGGCATGCTCAATAATAGAAGATATTTTAAGCGGTTTAAACTATTGTCATAGGAATGGAATTCCTCATTTAGGGTTAAATCTTGAAAAAATTATTTTGGATTCAAGAAATGAGAAGATTAATTGCAAAATAATTGGGTTTTCTTATCCTTGAGAATTAGAAGATTTAGTGAAAATAAATGAAGTGGTAAATTTTATGTAGACATGCTTTATGGCTCCTGAAATTCTTACTGGGGTTTATAATAATCCTGCTAGTGATATTTGAAGCGTAGGGGTTATTTTATATGTAATGACACATGGAAAGCTTCCATTTCGAGGAAAAAGTTCAGAGGATCTTCTGAAAGAGTATAGGAAAGGATGAACTTTTAAGAAAGAAAATTGGATTTTAGCTTCTAATGAGTTAGAAGATTTGCTTAGTAAAATGTTGAATTACGACCACAATACAAGAATTACTGTTGAGGAGGTATTGAATCATCCATGACTTCAAAAAAATAGCCGGTCTTCGGCTTCAACTCCCCTTAATAATGAGGCAATCACTCGCCTTGTAGAATTTACTTCTAAAGATAAAATCGCAAGAGAGCTCTTTTCTTTTTTTAAAGTCAATCTTACAAACCAAAATGACCATCGCGAATTTATTGAACTTTTTAAAAATATAGATAAGAATAAAGATGGACAAATCAGTCAGGAAGAGCTCTTAAGCGAAATTAAAAATCTAGATATCAAAATCCAAAATAGGCTTAAAAGGATTTTAAAGCGCTCTGACCTTATGGAAAAAGGGTATATAGAATTTTCAGAATTTTTGACAGCTTGCACAGATTGGAACACCGATGAAAACATAAAAAAATTTGAAAAAGCGTTTAAGCTGTGCGATAAAAGCGGAGATGGGCAATTAAGTCTAAAAGAACTAAAAGCAAGCATTAAAGGGATAAGATCTAAAGAATGGGCTGAGTTTTTTGGAAGTGTTGATTTTGATCGATCAGGGACAATCTCTTTTGAAGAACTCAAGGAATTTTTGTTTGGTAAAAATCGTATTAGTCCAAAATATAGTATAGCGATCTCAGAATAGTATACTTATATTCTAAATAAAAAACCTTCATGTAAATTTTTATTAATATTGATTATAAATATTTCTAAATATAATTGCTACACACTAAATAGTTTTATCAAGAAGGATAATTACAGCATTATTTCCTAATGGTATTTAATTAATGCAGACTTAAATTTCATTCTAAAATAATTGATCGAATTTTAGGCCACATTTTAAAATGAAATGAGAAATTGTAGAAGACTTTGACCGCCACTTGCGATTTTGAGACAGCTACATGAAAAGCGTAATTGTAATTGGTTCATTCCACCCATGCTCAGCTAGGATTAACAAAAATTTTTTTCCTATTTATAAATGTCGAAGAACATTACCGCCGAATTCTATTGTAGATAAAGGCCTACCTACAATTTGTAAGATTGCCATGAAAAGCCTCTATTTTTCGTTTAATTCTTTAACATAAAATTTACAAAAACAATTCACCACTTTTAAGAGCAAACAAAAAACTTGCAATCTCTTAAAGTGGAAAGAGTCAGGAAATATTTCCAGAAACCCCTAATTTGTATAGCCATAACATAACGTTATTTTAATTAATAATCAATATAAGCATCAATTTTCATATGACGCTTTGCATTACAAGAAATCAGTAAAAATAAGGAATTAAAGGAATCAACGCAGTGAGCAAGAGAAATAGCTTTAGGAAGAAGAGATCTTATTTTAATAGGATAATGCTACTAATAGCACCCAGATAAGGAATATTCTTAGCGAGTATACATTTAATAGTGTTAATTAATGAATATTTTAAGGTTTATAAGTAAAAATTAAGCTTTAAAGAATAGATTATTTTTTGAACCATTTTCTGAAATTTTTTTAGTAGATTGATTTTCTTAATGTGAGGATTGAGGATATTAATGCAAATTTTGAGACTGATATAGCTTTAATAAAATTCAGTGAGTTAATTCGTAAAGTCATATCATTTAATCTTTAAAAGATTTATTGTTTATTATCTGTTTAAAAAATATTCACTGAAATTAAACATTTGCCAATTTTCAGATTTCTTGTTAATTTTGCCAATTTTATATAATTTTCTTTTCTGGATTTGCCAAAATTTTGCAGGGAAAAAATTTCTCAGCTCTCGGAAAAGTCTATATAATGATGATAGGCCTAAAGAAAGATCAAAATCCTGCTATGTATCTGAGCATTAATTGCATAAGTATCAATATTTTATTTCATATTTATTTGTCCCTAACTATTGATTATCATAAGTCCAATTCTCCCAATTATTTTAATGCCTTACTTTTGTCTTAATAACACAAAGAACTTGGATTAAAGCCTTTTTGGAAGCAATAGGAGCTGCCACTAAAAATTCACTGAAGTCGGCCTAATTAAGGATGCAAGCATTACCCAATATACAAAATTTATATGCCTCTGAGATCTCTTCATTACAAACAAGTGAAAAATATAAATTTCAGAAATTGTGTAAAAGGCTTTAAACACCTGCAAATTTTTAGAAAATAATATAGGCAAGCATAATTTCATATGGTTATTGCCATCTGTGTTTCGCTCAATCTCTCTTGGATTAAGAGGAAGCAGGTTTCCTGTTTTTCCTATGTTTTAATCTAGAAGAAGGCCACAATCGATCTCTTATGAAAACAGCCTACCTATAATTGTAGGGCTACCAAGAAAAACTTCTATTTGTAAAAATGGATTTTTTGGAATATTTTTCTTTAAACCTAATTTAGGTGGCTGTCATAATTACGTTGTCTACATTGATAATGGTTGTATTGTATTGATTTTGTGAATTTTTCACATAATTCTTTTCATAGCAAAGGAAACTCTGAAAGAAAGAATTAAAGGGATCATGAGAAAAATTGAAATTGTTTATAGAACGAAGAGGCTTATTTTGATAGGATGATCTTACTAAACAGAACCCAGATTTGGAATATCATTGATAAATATCCAGCTTATAGTGTTTAGCTAATTAATTACAAATTTTAAGCTCCAAGGAATAGATAAATTTTAATGCCATTTGTAATAACTTTCTTAAATAAACATACATTTTTCAGGTGTCAGAAATTAGGGAAATAAAAGCTGTATAATTTTTGCTAATCCTTGTCACCCATCAATTTTTTTCTCAGTTTGTTGCTAAGTTTTTCATGCAAATTTGCACTTTTGTGCCAAATTATAATTAGTTCGTATATCAAACCTCTGTTTACTTTTCCATCAACTCTTACGAGGATTTGTCTAAAATTACTCTAAAATTTACTATATTTGTGATCATCTTTAAAAAAAATTCTTTATGAAGTCCATCTTAAGTTTGAAAAATTGACCAAAAGTCTTTCATATTTTTCAAAATGTCTTAATTTTTTTCTCTTATAAAATCTTCATTTTTGAATGCTTTTCTGGATATTTTTCGCATAATTTTTATTTTCTCAATTCAGCAGATATTTTCTATTTTAGTATCAAAATAATATTATATGGGTTGCTGCTGCTCAAAAAGATCAGATCAAGCAATAGAAAAGGGGTTTTCAAGCATTTCGACTAAGTCTCTGAGGTCAGAGATTGATAACGATATTACATCTCCTGAAGTTCCTATGAGAAGGAAAAGAACAAAACGTCCACCACGTCTTTCAACAAGGCACACTAATAATTGATCCTCACAACCTTCATCACCAAGAGGCAGAACAAGATATTTAACTCTAAAAGCAGGCTCTACAACGACATCCCGAGCTAGCTCTCCGAAAAATCTATCCATTGAAGATTTCTCCCAAAGCTTTTTCAAGATTCCGACTAGAATTAATTACACAACAGTCAAAAATTTACATAAAGGATTTTACGGAGATATTTTGCTTGCAAATGATAAAAGAACCGACATAAAAAAAGTTATTAAAGAATTTAAAAAATCATTAATATCAACAGATATCCATACAAAATTTATAATGGAAATCCAAAAATTTCAATGCTTGGTAAATATAAATTAGGATCATCCAAATGTAGTTAAGCTTCTTGAAGTCTATGAATCAAGAGAAAGCTGACATTTGGTTTATGAGTTCTTCTCTGGAAGTAGTTTGCTCGATAAAGCTGATAATGAATTTATTGAGAAATCATTGGCATGCTCAATAACACAAGACATTTTAAGCGGTATAAATTATTGCCATCTACATAGAATTTCCCATTTAGGGTTAAATCTTGAAAAAATTATTTTGGACTTGCGAGGTGGAAAAATTAATTGCAAAATAATTGGGTTTTCTTATCCATGAGAATTAGAAGATTTAGTAAAAATAGATGAGGTGGTAAATTTTACATAGACATACTTTATGGCTCCTGAGATACTCAATGGGGTTTATAATAATCCTGCTAGTGATATGTGAAGCGTTGGGGTTATTTTATATACAATGACAACAGGAAAACCTCCATTTCTAGGGAAATGTTCAGAGGATCTTCTGAAAGAGTATAGCAAAAGATTTAATTTTAATGAAGAAAATTGATTTTTACACTCAAGCGAGTTGAAAGATCTACTTAGTAAAATGCTCGACTATGACCACAATACAAGAATTACTGTTGAAGAGGCATTGAATCATCCATGAATTCAAAAAAATAGTCAGTCTTTGGCTCTAACTCCTTCTAATAATGAAGCAATCACTCGCCTTGTAGAATTTACTTCTAAAGATAAAATCGCAAGAGAGCTTTTTTCTTATTTTAAAGTCAATCTTACAAACCAAAATGACCATCGCGAATTTATTGAAATATTTAAAAAATTAGATAAAAATAAAGATGGGCAAATCAGTGAGGAAGAGCTCTATAACGAAATTGAAAGCCTAGATATCAAAACCCAAAATAGGCTTAAAAAGATTTTAAAGAGAGCTGAACTTATGGAAAAAGGGTATATAGAATTTTCAGAATTTTTGACAGCTTGCACAGACTGGAATACTGATGAAAACATAAAAAGATTTGAAAAAGCTTTTAAGCTGTGCGATAAAAGTGGTGATGGACAATTAAGTCTAAAAGAGCTAAAAGCAAGCATTAAAGGAATAACGTCTAAAGAATGGGCTGAGTTCTTTGGAAATGTTGACAATGATCGGTCAGGGACAATATCTCTTGAAGAACTCAAGGAATTTTTGTTTGGCAAACATCCTATTATCCCAAAATGTAGCACAGTAATATTAAAATAAAATACTTGTGTTATAAATAAAATATTTAGGTTTATTTTTATTTTAATATTGATGGCGATTATTTAAAAATAGAATTGCTATATTCTTCATAGTCTATAAAGTAGGATTAATAAGTAGGATAGGTATTATCCAAATGGTGCTTAAAGCAGAACCAAATGTATTTTAAAATAATTAAACGAATTTTCAGTCCAAAATTCTTACTTCCTCATATTCCTCTATTCGCCCTTAAACTACCATTCCTTGATGTCTTTGTAGATATTCAGCTCTGCTACCTTTTTGCATGTGTGCAAACATAAATATTCTTTTGTTCACATAGAAAGTTTTTTTTTTAAAATGATCATATATTAATTCTTTTTGAATAGAAGTTTTCTGAGGATAACGAGGAATGCGCTAAGAATTTTTCAATAAAAAATTTTCATGAAATCTAAATCTATTCTCAAAAGGTAATTTTCTTGAATTTTTTTTTAAGCTCTAGAGCTGATTTTTCATAAAATCACACACCAGATCTATACTTCGGTCATAATCCTCAAAAAATGAATCTGAAAATTCTGCATAAATGGTGCGATTTTTCTTAAAGGTTATTGCTTTGGCTATTTATTATCAAGGTTGTAGAGGAAAATTATCCCTGTGATATGAGTGCTTAAAATTTAAGACTGATTAAATTAATTATGCTAACTCTACCATTGTTTACTATCATTGACAAATAAATATTGGGATTCCGAGGAAATATCGTATTTTTAAAGAGAAATCGATATAATTCTGAACAGTTCTAATGTCAATTTCAGACTAATATATTTCTATTAATTTAGTTGGCTGATTTGTTAAGTATCAAAGCAATTTGAGTTTTTAAAAGAGTTGAAAATTTTATTATTTAGTATCCGTTTAACGAATATATTCTTAAATAATTCACGCCATTATATGAGTGATGAAAATGGCTTGATTAGCACAACTATTTTTTACCATAATTAATATCAACTAGAGAAAAAGACAATCTAAAATTTAACTGTAGATTTATTAAAATGCACTTCATTACAAATATATTAAAAGTATTTAAATTTAAGAACAATTTTATAATTATTGTTAAAATATATTTCTAATGGGATATAAAATCGCTAAATTGATATAATTAGGCTTGCTGTATACCTGAAGCTTCTAAAATTGATTGCCATATAAGTTTTATTTATGATATTTTAAGCAATTCAAAGATCAAGTTATGTCATTTAGAAGGAATGTTATTTATTATTTTGATTTAGAAACCATAAGAATTATGTTTCTCTTATCTTCTTGGAAGATCATTTGCTTTTAGTTTTTAATTGAATTATTTTTTGTTACATAATTTCAACAACTCCTATTAAAATAAATGGGTTGCTGCTATTCTAAAAGGCCTGACCCTACAAGTGAGCAGGGTAAATCAAACGCTTCAGCCGAATCATTGAAGCTAGAAATGGCCAAGAAAGTAATTGCTCAAGAACTATCTCGAACAAAGCATAAAAAAAGACGAATATCAAAGCTACGGACTAAAAGATTATCATTCAGCTCTTCATCTCCAAACACTCTATCCTTAATATCATCTTCAAATTCTTCATCAACAAAGACTTCGATTCCCAATCCGCCAAGTAGTCAAATTAATAAAAACTTTTCCGAGCAAATTTTAAATATTTCTGTTGGAGAAAACTTTACAACGATCCGAAAATTGCATTCTGGAAATTATGGAGACACTTTAATAGTTACTGATCGAAGAACTGGTCTTAAAAAGGTTATAAAAGAGGTAATAAAATCAATAATTCAAGAAAAAGAGAAGGATAAACTAATACTGGAAATTCAAAAGTTTCTATGTCTTGTAAGCGTAAATTAGGATCATCCAAATATAGTAAAGCTTCATGAAGTCTATGAGTCAAAAAAAAAGTGGTCTTTTGTTTATGAGCATCTGATTGGAAACAGTTTACTTCATAAATTTAATAATGAAATTATTGGAAGTGCTTTAGCACAAACCATCATGAGAGATATTTTAAGTGGCTTAAATTATTGTCATAGGAACAGAGTTGCGCATTTAGGCCTAAACCTTGAAAAAGTTATTTTAGATTCAAATGATGGGATGCATAATTGTATCTTAATACTAATGGAAAGTTTAATTGCAAAATAATTGGATTCTCCTATCCTTGAGAGTTAGAAGATAAAAATGAACCAGTAAATTATATATAGACATGCTATATAGCTCCTGAAATATTCAATGGAATTTATAATAATCCTGCTAGTGATATTTGGAGTTCAGGAGTTATTTTATATTTAATTATCCAAGGAAAGTTTCCATTTCGAGGGGAAAATTGGATGGACCTTCTAAAGGACTATGAAAGAAAGATTAATTTTGAAGAAACTAATTGGATTTTTGACTCAAATGAGCTGAAAGATTTACTTAGCAAAATGCTTGAGTTTGACCACAATAAAAGAATTACTGCTGAAGATGCACTGAATCACCCATGAATAAAAAATAATCAATCTTTACTTTCAACATCAGACAATAATGGAGCAATCAACCGCCTAATAGACTATTCTTCTAAAGACAAAATTGCAAGGGCCCTTTTTTCATTTTTCAAAGTGAATTTTGTAGCCCAAAATGAAATTCGCCAGTTTATAGAAATTTTTAAGAGTTTGGATAGCAATCAAGATGGTCAAATCACTAAAGAAGAACTTTTAAACGAAACTAAAAATTTAGATAAGAAAGTCCAAAATAGGCTTAAAAGAATTCTGAAGAATGCAGATCTTATGAAAAAAGGATTTATCGAATTTTCAGAATTTGTGACTGCTTGCACAGACTGAAATACTGATGAAAACATAAAAAAATTCGAAAAAGCGTTTAAGCTTTGTGATAAAAGCGGAGATGGACAGCTAAGTCTTAAAGAGCTAAAAGAAAATATATCTGGTATTAGTGCTGAAGAATGGGCTAATTTCTTTGGGAGAGTTGATGATGACCAGTCAGGAACAATATCTTTTGAAGAACTCAAAAAATTTTTATTTGGTGAAAATTGTAATATTAGGAATCACGCATAGGGCATCCTTTTGGCGCCTTGAAAAGATGTCTAATATAAGAATATAAATAAAAAAATTCTTAGTCTTTATGAGATATTAAATAAAATCAAAAGTGTATAATTTGAAAGCTGCTCTTTTATCATGATGCTCTTGAAATGAATTTGAAAATTAAAGCAATTTTAAAAATATAATTTAAATATCTTAATTATGCATAATTTGATTTCTTGAAAAATGTTGAAAATAAACAAAAAATGTTTTTAATTCTCAAATTAAGTATAGCAAATTTAAAAGAGAATAAATATCTATGATGCTGTAAAATTTTTTTCTTTTAACAAAGTTAAAATGCTGCTTAATTAATTTTCTTAAAATATAGTGCTTATCATGAATAAGCAAATTTAAACTTGATTTAATAGATAATTCTCCTTAAGGTTTATGTCCTTGCTTTAGTGACCTCCTCCGCAAGGTTTTGCCCTTTATTGATGGCCTCTACTTATGTGTTCAGATTTCTACGGTTGTCTACGAGAATCAGCATGCCTCCATTAAGCACACACATATAAGCTGGTTTCCACCACCTAAAGGATGGAGCTCATAATTACAGAACTTGATGCTGTTCATCATGAGCTCTTGTTTCCCTGCCATAACTGGATATAAAGCTTCATTATAGATTTATTCAAAAAATATTTTTACCCCACTATATAAGCGAAGAATTAACGGCTATCAAAATGACCAGCTAATATGTCAAATTGATAAATATTGCTCAAATCAATAAATATAATTATTTTCAATACGGATGTAATAAAACAAAATTACCAATTACTCAATTATTATTTTTAGCAGATTTATATTTACTGCAAAAATTTCTTAATTTATTACTAAAATTTTTTTAAAAATTCCAAGCCAATCTCAAGTGGAAAAAATTATTATTTCCATTAAGATACCTATAAAGCTTATATTTCAAGTATTTTCTTTTAAAATGTAAATATAACCCTCTGAATTTTTTGCATTTTTTTATGTTCTTAATTTCCACAAATTTGATATTTGAAGCATTATTTAAATGGGCTGCTGCTGTTCTAAAAGACCTGATCCTTCAAGTGAAAAGGGTCAATTTGAAGCTTCAACTGAGTCATTGAGGTCAGAAATCAATAATACTGAGTTTGTCCCAGACGCACCTCAAATGAGACAAGGAAACAAACACAAATCTCGGGTATCAAAGAAGCGCTCTGAGAGTTTAACTATAAACACTTCATCTTCAAGAACCTCATCCAGACTATTATCTATAAAATCAGCTTCAACAAAAGGTTATCATCCTGACTCACCCAATAGTCATTTTAATGATAATTTTTTGAAGAAAATATTAAAAACTCCCGTTGAAGAAAATTTTAAAACGATAAAAATATTGCGGTCAGCATTCCATGGAAATACTTTATTAGCAAATGATAAAAGAACTAGCTTGAAAAAGGTTATAAAAGAGGTAAAAAAATCAGCAATCCAAAAAAAAGAGGAGGAAATATTAATAATGGAAGCCCAAAAATTCCAATGGTTTGTAAGAATAAATTAGGATCACCCAAATGTAGTTAAGCTTCACGAAGTATACGAATCAGAAGAAAAATGGTGTTTGGTCTATGAGTGTTTCTTTGGAAGTAATTTGCTTGAGATAGCTCAAAATGAAATTATTGGGTATTCGCTAACAAGCTCAGTAATGCGAGATATTTTAAGCGGTTTAAATTATTGCCATAATAATGGAATTTTACATTTAGGGCTAAATCTTGAAAAAATTATATTGGATTCAAAAGATGGGAAAATTAATTGTAAAATTATTGGCTTTTCCTATCCTTGAGAGTTAAAAGGCTTAGTGAAATATAATAAAGTGGTAAATTCTATATAGACATGCTTTATGGCTCCTGAAATACTCAGTGGGGTTTATAATAATCCTGCTAGTGATATTTGAAGCGTTGGAGTCATTTTATATTTAATTATTAAAGAAAAGCCTCCATTTAGAGGGAAAAATTCTGAGGATCTTCTAAAGGAGTATAAAGCTGGGCTTTTTTTGAAGATTCGGAATGGATTTTTGACTCAAATGAATTGAAAGACTTACTTATTAGAATGCTTGAATTTGACTGCAATAAAAGAATTACTGTTAAGGACGCATTGAATCACCCATGAATAAAAAATAGCAATTATTTACTCTCATCTCCTACTAATAATAAAGCAATCACCAACCTTATAGAGTTTACCTCTAAAGACAAAATTGCAAAAGCACTTTTTTCATTTTTTAAGGTCAATCTTGCAGACCAAAACGAAAATAGAGAGTTTATAGATATTTTTAAAAGTTTGGATATTAATAAAGATGGACAAATCACTATGGAAGAGCTCTTAAGTGGAACTAAAAATTTAGATATTGAAGTTCAAGAAAAGCTTCAGAAAATTCTAAAGAACAATGAACTTATGAAAAAAGGATATATTGGATTTTCAGAATTTGTAACAGCGTGCACAGAATGAAATACTGATAAAAATATAAAAAAACTCGAAAAAGCATTTAAGCTTTGTGATGAAAGTGGAGATGGCCAATTAAGTCTTGAAGAGTTAAAAGCAAATATTGGAGGCATAAAAGCTGAAGAATGGGCAGAATTCTTTGGAAATGTTGATTGTGATCAGTCAGGAACGATCTCGTTTGAAGAACTCAAAACATTTTTGTTCGGAGAAGATTGGATGAAAAAGAATCGTGCATAGTTATCTTAAGCTAACGTCAATATTGTAAAAATTATAAGATTTTTTCTGAAAATTAAATGGATAGACTATGGAGAATTCTTTACTGTATTCTTAGGCTCAATACTGATGAAAATATAAATATATAAGAAAAGCGTTAAGTTTTAGATAAAGTGGAATGAGAGTTAAATCTTAAGATCCATTGGAGAGATCTCAAAATGTGTAAATAAGACTAAACTGCAAATTCTTAGAAGAAAAACAATTTTTATGGCTCATGTCATCTGTATTCAGCTAAATTCCGCTAGGAGTAAAGAAAATAGGTTTCCAGTTTTCTATTTTATTAAATAAAAGTCAAAATCTCTAATTACTTGCTGGCAGCTAATCCTCATCACTCTTCAAAATTTTGTTTTTAGCTTGCAGCTAAAGTTTTTTTCTACAAATCTGCATTGTTATATCAAGTTATAATTGATTAGTAAATTGAAAACTCTATACTTTACTGAAGAATTTCTATGAGCCTAAAAATTTATAAAATTGACTAATATAGGTCAGATTTTAGCTTATATGTAAATTTTAAAAATTAAGACAGCAAAGAAGAAGTTAAAATCTTTGCTTTTCCAAAAATTGCTTGAATCTTAATATCAATCTCTTAAAAAAAGGGTTTTTTATGCCATATTATAAAAATACTTTTGAAGCAAAGAAATGGCTTACTGCTGCTCTAAAAGCTAAACCTGCAAGTTTAAAGAGCCAAATAAAGTTGATGTTAGAATTGAATAAAAATAATTCTTCACACAGCCCAATAGAAGTCAAAAAATGAATTATTGATCAAGTCTATCAAAGATATTTTCTAGAAATTTATTTTTAAGCTCTTGATCCTAAGAGCTTATCCTAACTATTAATATTCAGAGGTGCATTACAAAAGCTTCATTGAAGATCAATTAAAATAATTATTGTTGATTAATTAAAATTGCATTAAGCTTCATATTAGATTTATTAAAATGCAGCCAAAATGCCAATTGCTATAATAAATGAATTTCTTACTAACATAAAAATTGCAATCAGTTGGTGTTAATCGCTCAATTATTAGGCTTGGTAAACTTATTATTATTATTCTTTTTCTAAAATTATTGCTATGAGAATTTTATATATAATATTTTTAAAATTTCAAAAATAATATTATCTCAATTGTAAAAATATTATTTTCAACAAATTAATTTTCTGTTTTTTGTAATAAATCATATAAGATTTATATTTTGTGTGAATTCTTTTTAAAACCACTTTACTTTTATTTTATCAATTTTTGACTGTTTTTTTTTTATTTGATTAATTTCGAGGCTTTCCCTATTAAAAAAAGAAATGGGCTGCTGCTATTCTAAAAGGTCAGACCTTAGTGAAAAAAATAAAGGATATACTTCAACAAAATCATTGAGGTTAGAAATCGACAAGAAAGCACTTAATTCAGAAAATCCTGAAGAAAGAAATAAAAAAAAGCGCTTGCCACGGCTCTCAAGTCAAGACACTGGGGATTTATCTTCGGGTTCTTCATCTTCAAAAACTTTATCGAGGCCATCGTTTTTAAAAACAGTCTCAATAAAGGGTTCTCGACCCACCCCCTCAAATAGCCAACATAGTATAGATTTATCTGAGCTAATTTTAAAAACACCAGTTGAAGAAAATTTTACCACAATCAGGAAATTGCATTTAGGATTTTATGGCGATATTTTATTAGTAAACGATAAAAGAACTAGTATTAAAAGGGCCATAAAAGAGATCAAAAAATCAGCAATTCAGAAAAATTCTCAAAAACAATTAATAATAAAAATTCAAAGATTTTTATCCCTTGTAAGAATAAATTAGGATCATCCAAATATTGTTAAGCTTCATGAAGTCTATGAATCAGGAGAAAAATGGTCCTTAGTTTATGAGTACCTGCTTGGAAACAATTTACTCGATAAGATTAATAATGGAAGCATTGGAAGCAAATTAGCGTCAGCCATAATCCGAGATATTTTAAGCAGTTTAAATTATTGCCATAGGAACAGAACTTGCCATCTTGGGTTGAATCTCGAAAAAATTATTTTAGATTCAAGCGAAGGAAAGAATAATTGCAAAATTACTGGGTTTACTTTTCCTTGAGAGCTGGAAGATCAAATTAAAATAAATGAAGTGGTAAATTTCATATAGACATGCTTTATGGCTCCTGAAATCTTATATGGAATTTATAATAAGTTTGCTAGTGATATTTGGAGCGCTGGAGTCATTTTATATTCAATGATCCAAGGAAAGCTTCCATTTCATGGAAAAAGCAGGGAAGCTCTTCTCAATGATTATAAGAGAGGGATTATTTATGAAGAATCAGATTGGCTGCTTGACTCAAGTGAATTGAAGGATTTGCTTATCAAAATGCTTGAGTTTGACTACGATAAAAGAATTAGTATTAAGGAAGCATTGAATCATCCATGGGTCAAAAATAATCAATCATTGCTTTCAAACTCAGCCAATAATGAAGCAATCAACCGGCTTGTAGAATTTACATCCAAAGACAAATTTGCAAAGGCCTTTTTTTCATTTTTCAAAGTCAACCTTGCAGAACAAAATGATAATCGCGAGTTCATAGACATTTTTAAAAGTTTGGATACTAATAAAGATGGACAGATCACTAAGAGAGAGCTAATAAACGAAACTCAAAATTTAGATATTAAAGTCCAAAATAAGCTAAAGAAAATTTTAAAGAGTGCAGATCTTATGAAAAAAGGATATATCGAGTTTTCAGAATTTGCGACAGCTTGCACAGACTGAAATACTGATGAAAACATAAAAAAATTTGAAAAAGCGTTTAAGCTTTGGAATAAAAGTGGAGATGGACAGTTAAGTCTTAAAGAGCTAAAAGCTAGCATTAAAGGGATTAGAGCTAGCGAGTGGGCTGAGTTCTTTGAAAATATTCATGTTGATCCCTCAGGAACAATATCTTTTGAAAAGCTTAAAAATTTCCTATTTGGCGATAATTACACTACTAAGAATCAAGCATAGTTATTTTAATCTAATATCAATCGTTTAAAAATTATAAGTACTTTTATTTTATTTAAAATAATGTTAAAAATTATTTTAGACTATAACTTCTTTCAAATGTGATTTTAATTCAATAGCTCAGTCGGTAAATATACTTTAAAGTCTTAATAAAGGGCATTACAGATATATCCCCTAATCTTTAAAAATTAAATTTTATTTTGTAAATAATATAAATTTTTCTTAGATTGCGGTTGCATTTATTAAGAAATTTTCTCCTATAGAAATAATCCTATCAAATCTAAATCCAGCCTCATAAAGGTAATTTTCAACATGCTGTTGTGTTATCTCTTTGAGTCCAAGAGCTGATATATCCAATTTTAATGATTTCGTAAAATCCCATAAAGGGCTAGATTCAACTATAACATAATCAATAATCTTTAAAAGATCCCCTGGATTTAATGACATTCTACAATTTCCTAATATTTTCTTACAAATCCGTTCAGAATTTTTCAAAAAATTCTCTATTATGATGCAGTCATAATCCTCTGGAAATGGCTCTAAAAATGTCCCATTCATGGTGTCTATTTTCTCTCGAAGATTACTTTTTTGAATATTTATTTGTGCAGCATCACATTGGGATTCGTCATCAAAAATTGTTCCTGATATATGAGGATTTAAAAAGCAAAGGTGTATTAAAGTGTTGCTGTTACCTCCGCCTATGCTTAAAACCCTTCTGCAGCTGCTAAGATCGATAGCTGAAAATTGGAGAGGTTGAGGATATAATGTAGAAGCTTCTTTTCCTGCATTGAATAATGCTGATATATGATCAGGAATTTTAATAAACTCTTCATGCATTGAAATTCCATATTTTTGGTTTATTAAAGTTATGCTATTGCTCAATAAGTCTTCTAAGCAAGCTTCAAATTCATAATTTAAAGGATTAATTACTTGTCTTGTAATATTTTGTAAATTTTCATTGATAAATAAAGAAGATAAAAGTGTATTGGCCCATTGATTTTGTTCATCAATTGATAGGATTCTAAGAGAGCTAAGGATTTCTAAGAGACTTTGCAATTTCTCTAGAGGAATTGATATAATTTCTAATAATTCTGCTGTAAGTTTTGGAACTGACAAATTTTTAATAATATTTAGCTCGATAGCTAAATATAATGATAAGGTAGTTTTAGGGTTTGAAAAGAGTTGAAAAATTTGTTGTTGAATATCCATTTAATAAATAGGCAAGAAATTTATAATTGGATAAATTTTACTTTGAAAATTGGGATTTTTGGAAATCTTAAAGAACAAATGAAATCTTTTATATAAAAATTTAAAAAAGCTCTCCCTTTGCGGGGGGAATAATTAGTACCCATAATGCATTGATGAGCATGATTTCAAGTATAGCTAATTTTTATCTTAGTTTAGTATTATGTATATGTATATCAATTAAACTAGAAGCAATTCATTATAAATTTATTGAAATGCATTTTCAGTAATCCATACAAGAATAGAGTTGAATGCTCTCTTAATAATATTTTAAAATGGCAACTTGATAATTATTATTCAAATTATATGAAAATAAGTTTTCAATGGGAAAATTATAAAAATTCATATCAATTGATATCAATCCCTCGCTTATTGGCAAGCTCGTTTTTATAGCAGAAATTTCAAGATTGATTTATGTGAAATTTATTTAGAAATTCAAAGGCCAGGCAAATCTCTATTGAAAGAAATATTTTCATACATAGTTATTCATTTTATTAATATGAGTGTTATGAAATTTCTAATTTTTTGTTTATTCTTTCTAAGAGCGCTAAAACTTAATTTGTTGAAAATTTTTACTGATTTTTTTGGAGATAATTTCAACAATTCTCCATTTTAAATATAGAAATGGGCTGTTGCTGTTCCAAACGGTCGGACTCACCAAGCGAAAAGAGTCAATCTGAGAAGACAACTGAATCATTAAAATCGGAATTCGACAAAACATCGTTTGCTCCTCAAACGCCTCGAGTGAGCCATAAAAAGAAGCCCTCACCGCAGCTGTTAGTTCAACGTTCTGAAGAATGAAATTCAACTTCAGCATCTCCAAAAGAATCCTTCAGGTCATCATCTTTAATGATAGACCCAATAACATCTTCTGATCGCAGCCCGCGAAGCCCTCGAAGCCCTAGAAGTCCTCGAAGTCCTCGAAGCCCTAGATTTAATAAAGACTTTTCCAAAATTTTTTTAAAAAATCCTGTTGAAGAAAGGTTTACAACCATAAGAATTCTGCATTCAGCATTTCATGGA
The DNA here is from genome assembly GCA_949751835.1 of Blepharisma japonicum. NCBI lineage: Eukaryota > Ciliophora > Heterotrichea > Heterotrichida > Blepharismidae > Blepharisma > Blepharisma japonicum. Next base: position 44,287 of record CATKHK010000123.1, on the reverse strand, counting down.
GATACTTTAATAGCAAATGATAACAGAACTAGTCTTAAAAAGGTTATAAAAGAGGTTAAAAAGTCTGCAATCCAGAAACAAGATAGAGAAAGATTATTAATGGAAATTCAAAAGTTCCAATGTCTTGTAAGAGTAAATTAGGACCACCCAAATATCGTTAAACTTCATGAAGTTTATGAATCTGAAGAAAAATGGTCTTTAGTTTATGAGTTCTTCTCTGGAAGTAATTTACTTGAATTGACTCATAAAGAAGTAATTGATAATTCATTGGCAAGCTCAATTATACGAGACATTTTAAGCGGTTTAAATTATTGTCACAAGAACAGAATTATACACTTGGGGTTAAACCTTGAAAAAGTTATTTTAGACTCAAGATATGGGAAAATTAATTGTAAAATAACCCGTTTTTCCTATCCTTGAGAGTTAGAAGGCTTAGTAGAAATAGATGAAGTGGTAAATATTATTTAGACATGCTTTATGGCCCCTGAAATTCTGAGTGGGATTTATGATAATCCTGCGAGTGATATTTGGAGCGCTGGAGTTATTTTATATTTAATGATCCAAGAAAAGTCTCCTTTTCGGGGGAAAACTTCTAAGGATCTTCTAAAGGATTATCAAAGAGTACTTGATTTTGAAGATACTAATTGAGTTTTCGAATCAAACGAATTGAAGGATTTGCTTAGTAAAATGCTAGAGTTTGACAGTAGTAAAAGAATAACTGTTGAAGACGCATTGAATCACCCTTGAGTCAAAAAATGCCATTCTTTGCCTTCAACACCTACTAATAATAGAGCAATCAACCGTCTTGTGGAATTTACTTCTAAAGACAAAATTGCTAGAGCACTTTTAAAATATTTCAAAGTAACCCTTGCAGACCAAAACGAAAGTCGCAAGTTTATTGAAATTTTCAAAAATTTGGATACTAATAAAGACGGTCAAATAACTAAGGAAGAACTCTTAAATGAAACGAAAAATTTAAACATTGAAGTCCAAGATAAGCTCAAAAAGATTTTAAAAAATGCAGATCTTATGAAGAAAGGATATATCGGATTTTCAGAGTTTGTTACAGCTTGCACAGATTGAAATACTAGCGAAAATATAAAAATATTCGAAAAAGCATTTAGGCTTTGTGATTTAAATAGAGATGGAGTGTTAAGTCTTAAAGAGCTAAAAGCAAGCATCGAAGGAATAAGGACGAAAGAATGGGCTCAGTTCTTTGAAAATGCTGATTCTGATCTATCAGGAACAATATCTCTTGAAGAGCTTAAAATATTTTTGTTTGGTGAAAATTGCATTATTATGAATCATGTATAGATATAGTTTATGAGCCCTTAATAATTATCTTAAAAAATTGATATCTTTCTTAATGGATTTTTTATATGAAATCTATCAAATGCAGTCTATTGAAAATTTTAAGAGTGTCTATAGGAAATTATATAGGCTCATAAACAATATCTAAACTAATATATTCACCGATATTTAAAAATTATTTGATTTATTTTAGGTCATAATAGTTTTGGATAATTAGTAATTTGATATGATTTATTTTTATTTTATTAAAGATGCAATAGTCAAAACTGTAATAAAACAAGCATTTCTTTCAATGCTAGCCCATCTTTCAATACTTTTAAAGTAATTTTTTAAAGGCGAGAAGGTATGCTGTAATAATTTATAGGCTATTTTTTGATTAATCTCATATAGTTAGACAAATTTAAAAAATAAAAAATTATACATGGTTAAAATAAACTAATTCTTTTATTTTAAAGAATTCTATCCATAATAAATATTTCTTCAAGGACCAGAAGAAAATTGGCATTTCCAGAGACTTCAAATTATTTATTTTTTACCCTATAGAAAAATTTTCCGAAGTTGACTGCCAGTTTTTGGAAATTATAAAAACTATAGAAATCTTAATCGAAACCAATTTATTAAAACAAATATACTATTAGGTCATTACATAAAAATTTATAAATTATAGTATAACATTTTGAAAAACTCCAAATTTTGATTTATTTGCTCTTTAAAGGTTTTTTTTTATGCATTTTTTAATAATAAGCAAAAAAAGCAAAGAAAATGGGTTGCTGCTGCTCTAAAAGACCAGACCCCGCCAGTGAAAAGGGTCAAACACAAGCATCAACAAAATCGTTGAGGTCAGAAATTGACTACAAAATAATAGCCCCAGAAAGGTCGAATAGAAAGTTAAATACAAAATGGTCGCCAAAAATATCTAAGAGACATTCAAGAAATTGATCCTCAAGCCCTTCATCGCCAAAAAGCCCATCCCAATTAAAGACCTTAGAACTAGTCTCAGAAATCGAGTACAAAATAGTTGCCCCAGAAACATCAAATAAAAGGTTTAAAATGTCTAAGAGACATTCAAGAAATATATCCTCAAGCCCTTCATCACCAAAAAGCCCATCCCAATTAAAGACCTTAAAAAGAGCCTCAACAAAACCTTCTCGAGCTAAATCTCCTCGTGACCTGTTTAATGAAGACTTCTCTCATAAATTTTTAAAAACCTCTATTAAAGAAAATTACTCAGTTATCAGAAAGTTGAATTCCGGGATTTATGCAGAAACTTTTTTGGCAAATGACAGGAGAACAGGGGTTAAAAAGGTTATAAGAGAAGTTAAAAAATCATCAATACCGATAAAAGCTCAAGAAAAATATATATTGGAAATTCAGAAATTTCAATGCCTTGTAAAAATAATATAGGATCACCCAAACATAGTCAAGCTTCACGAAGTCTATGAAACAGAAGAAATCTGGTCTTTAGTTTATGAGTTCTTACCTGGAAGCAATTTACTCTATAAGATTCGAAACGAAAGCATTGGGACCTCAATGGCATGCAGTATAATAAGGGATATTTTAAGTGGGCTAAGTTATTGCCATAGGAACAGAATTATACATTTAGGGCTAAATCTTGAAAAAATAATTTTAGATACAAATGATGGGAAGATTAATTGCAAAATAATTGGTTTTTCTTATCCTTGAGAGATTGAAGACCAAATTAATCTAAAAGAAGTGGTAAATTTCATATAGACTTGCTATATGTCTCCAGAAGTATTAAGTGGGTTTTATAATAATTTTGCAAGTGATATTTGAAGTGCTGGAGTTATTTTATATTTAATGATTCAAGGAAAACCTCCATTTAAAGGAATAAGCTCTAGAGAACTCCTAGATGGATACAAATTAGGGATTAATTTTGAAAATAATTATTGGGTTTTTATTTCAAGCGAATTAAAAGATTTGCTTAGAAAAATGCTTGAATTTGGCTACAATAATAGGATTAGTATTAAGGATGCATTAAATCATCCATGAGTCAAAAATAATCAATCTTTGCTTTCAACACCTGCTAATAATGGAGCAATCACTCGCCTTGTAGAATTTACCTCTAAAGATAAGATTGCAAAAGCGATTTTTACATTTTTCAAAGTTAATCTTACAAACCACAACGAAAGTCGACAGTTTATTGAAATTTTTAAAAGTTTGGATACTAATAAAGATGGACAAATCACAAAGGAAGAGCTTTTAAATGAAACTAAAAATTTAGATATTGAGGTAAAAAAAGATCTTGAAAAGATTTTAGAAAATATTGACCTTATGCAAAAAGGCTATATAGAATTTTCAGAATTTTCAACGGCTTGCACAGACTGAAATACTGATGAAAACTTGAAAAAATTTGAGAAAGCATTTAAGCTTTGTGATAAAAGTGGAGATGGGCTGCTAAGTGTTGAAGAACTCAAAGAAAGTATTAAAGGGATTAACAATAAAGAATGGGCAGAGTTTCTTGCAAGTGTGAATACTGATCAGTCAGGAACAATCACTTTTGAAGAACTTAAAAAATTTTTGTTTGGTGGAAATTGTACCACTGCAAATCGTATATAGCTAGTTTATGACAAAAAATAGGAAGATTTTTTAAAACAAAATTTATTTAATTAGGTCTCTATTTAATAAGCGACTTAATTAAGATAGCACAGTTAGTATTTTTTCTTGCAAATTAAACTTGTAGCGTCTAATACCATTGCCGCCAATATGTCCTGCAATGTTTATTCCTCCATTGTTGTATGTCAGATAAACTTGATAAAGATTATCACTTATTATTGAGTCTCCAATCGGTCTCCAGACATTATCATTTGAAACTTCACTTTCATAGACTGACCCGTAGCATTCAATTAAATATGCCCTTTCTGAACTTATTAGAATTTTTCTTGTTTGAGCCTTAAAGTTATAAGGAATTGTCTTGAATTCGTTGCGGCCAATTATATATCGAAAAAGATATTTTTGCATTCCAGAAATCAAAATATTTCCATTAAATATTGCACAAGTGCAAAGTTTATCAGCTCCTGGCATTGGATTTAGCTCGATCCAAAGACTTTCATTCAAATCAAATTTACTTGATAGTGTTGTAGTACAACCATGTTCCCCTCCAAAGCAATAAACATGATTATTGAAATAGATAGCTGATGAATAGGAGCAAGGATATTCAGATGGCAGCTCCTGAACTTTATAATTCTCATCAATTATCAATGTTCGGCCTTTAAAACAAAATAAATTACCATTAGGCAGTTGAGCAATGCATGCTTCACTTCCTAGCGCTGAAGCATTTACTTGCCTAATTTCTTTACTTTCATTTTCTGTGTCATAAACATGCAAATTTTTACCATCTATGATTGTAAAAAGAGATGTTTTCTGGCGATAAGCGTTAATATAATCTTGATAAGCTTGCTGAAGAGGTGGATCATAATTGCATGCATTCTTTCCATATTTTGAGCAGGTTTTTCTAAAATCTTGCTCTAATTTTGGGTCATTTGGCTTATTTAAAATTTCTGCTCTTTTGTCTATTAATTCTTGAAGGATCTTTTGAGATTTTAAAGCTTTATTTGGCTCTTCGTTGAAACCTTCACCATTATTAAGCGTGTCCATTTTGTTTTCATATTTCAGCTTTATTTTTTCTCAGTCTCAATCACTATTTTTATCCTCTTTTATTAGTTTAGCGAGGGATTCCTTGATATTTGCTAGCTCCTCAGTCATCAAAGTGATAATCTTTTTATGCTCTTCATTGACAATTTTATTATGCATTTCAATAGTTCTTTCTATACTAAAAAGTATTTTATCTAAATAATCGCTAAATTTGAATTTATAAAAGTATCCAAATATTTCCTCAATTTTTTCGCTGAATCCACAAAATAATTTTTCACTGTCCCAGTCTGAAAAGGCTGGAGACAGCATTTTTAATTTCTCAACAGCTTCATCAGGCTGCAAAATCAATAGTCCTAAAACTGGATCTTCTTCAGATTTTGATATTTTTCGAGTTTGAGCAATTTTTGTAAAATAATTGCTAATTTCTACTGAGTCTGAATCCAGAATTTTTAAGAGTTTTTCGATCTGATTCTTTGATTCAAGCACACACTGGCTAAAGGATTCTAAGATTTTCCCTTTAAGCTCGGTATTTTTCAACACTTTTTCTGCAAGAAAGCTGATAATTGCTTCTTTTGTCTCTTCGCATGGCTCTTTAAAAATCGAATCAAAAGCATGAGCATTGTTAGTGAGCTTCATATGCTTCATGACGTGCAGTTCACATGATAAAGTTTCAGGAGAAGTGCATGAGCATGCAAATTCAGCCTCACTGCTGCACCCTAGCTCGAAACACCTCATTAGTTCCATATAATTATTATAGGCCTAGTTAGGTTCTTTTAAGTACTAGCCTGCTTAATTAGATTTCATTTATCTAAAAATCTTAGATTCTCTCAAATTATTAATATAGCTATTTTTTTAATATTGCAAGGCAGTTTTATTTTTAATTAATAGCAGAACTGTTTTTTATGTCGAATTACAGATCAAAAGAAATTCAGTATATAAAAAGCATAATCTCATACCTTTTTAATTTCAGCAAAGTTCTGTATAGTTTCATAGATAAGAAATAAATCGATTTCATTCGTACTATAAAAAATCTCTTAACTCTATTGTTACTTTATCGCTCGTTAGAAGCCTAAATTATTTTTTATTAGATTTCATATTAATTGTGTACAAGAATTTTTAAACTTCACTTTATAGAGAATAAAATAAATTTAATAATACAAGATTTATTTTTTCAAAAAATAGAAATTTTGCTATATGTTACTTTTTTAATAGAATCATGATTTTTTAACTCCACAAGTGGCCAATCCTACTTAAAAATAGTCCTGGAAAATACTATTATAAAAGTACTACCTTAATTTTCTAAATTTATAATAAAGTATAATAAACTTTCATTTGACCATATCTAAATTAATTAATCAGAATCAAATTATGAATTAAATTTATCTTTTCGATGTTTAGTGAAAGGTGCTAACTATTCTCTTGGAAAATAATATCTCCATTGATGGGTCAATAATAAAATTCAAAGAAAGAAATCAAGCATTGCAATATTGCCAACTGAAACAAATAAAAAGAGGTTCTAAAGTCTTTGCTCTCTGCAATTGAATATATGTGAAATTTTGATATCTATCCCTCAAAAACTACAAATAATAAGGATTTAGCAATAATTCAGTGTATTATTGATTGAAAGACTTCGAGAAAGAAGAGATAAAAAATATCCTAAAAATATGAATTAGGATAGTTCTGAAAGGAGAAAGGCTCAATGTCGCTGCTGCAGTTGTAAGAAGCTACTTCATATAAAGCGATCTGGGCTAAAGAATTACAATAGATCTAAACAACTCATAGTATTGTTTAAAATTCTTATTTGATTTTTTTTATGATATTATTTGTTAAAAAATTTTAGACAGGGGTCAAGAAAGTCAACTTATCGATACCTGCTTAGCTAATTACTGAGTGAATGAAAAGATTTCTATGAGGAAGCTGATTCAAATGATTTTGGAGGAGATTGACTTGCTCGAAGCAGAAGTTTGGCTTCTTTGAAGCGGATTTAGATGAAATTGAAGATGATGATATTGGAGGAGAATTTGATGATAATAACCACATTTTGAATAATGTGAGCCAATTGGATGGAAAAATATTGGATGAGACAGAGACATTCAGATGCATGGATACTGATATCTTATGAAAATCGAATTCCAATAAAATTATTTTTTAGATGATTTTAAAATAAAAAAATATTTCATTACTAATAATTATGCATTCAATAAATTTATTTTCAGATGAGCTTAAATCAAATCAAAAGTTTATCCTTTAGAATTTTCAACAATTTATCTTAATAAAAAAATTGGAAATGGGCTGCTGTTCGGATAGATTAGAATCTAGTCATAAAAAAGAGAATTCGAATACTTCCACTGAGCCAGAAATGGACGAAGACACCTCATCTTCCACGACTCATACAAAAAAGATTAGCAAAAAGCAAAAAAAGTGCCTTAAGCATTTAATTGCACCCTCACGAAGTCTCCGCCGCATAAAATCACATAGAGTGCAATCAGAAAATTTTCAAAGCAAAAGTTCTCAAAATGATATTCTTGGCAAAGCTAAAAACTTTATTAAAATTCCAATCAGGGAAAACTATACCACAATAAAAATACTACATCATGGGAGTAATGGAGATGTTTCTTTAGTGATTGATAAAAGAACAGGACTAAAACAGGTTATAAAAGAGGTTAAAAAGTCATCCATCCCACTAGAATTGCAGGAAAAGTTTATTTTGGAAACTCAAAAATTCTTAAGCCTTGTAAGGATAAATTAGGACCACCCAAATATAGTTAAACTTAAAGAAGTTTACGAATCAAGCAAAAGTTGAAATTTAGTATATGAATATCTTTCTGGAGGCAGTCTGCTTGAAAAAGTTAGCAATGAAAGAATAGGCTACTCTCTAGCATGCAGTATTATCAGGGACATTTTAAGTGGTTTAAATTACTGCCATCTGAACAGAATTTATCATTTAGGACTAAGCCTAGGAAAAGTCATACAGAACACAAGAGAAGGAAAATTTAATAAAATTATTGGTTTTATTAGTCCTTGAGAACTAGAAAATAGAGTTAATGCCAATGAAATAGTAAACTGCTATATGGCTCCTGAGATCATTGATGGAGATTTTACCCAGCCAGCTAGCGATGTTTGAAGCCTTGGAGTGATGCTATATTCTATTGTCCAAGGAAAACCCCCATTCAGAGGAAAAACTCTAAATGATCTTAAATTGGAATATAAAAGAGGGATTGATCTTGAGGAAAATTATTGAATTTTTACCTCAAGCGAATTTGATGACTTACTTAGAAAAATGCTTGAATACGACCATAAGAAGAGAATTACTGTAAAAGATGCATTAAATCACCCATGGATAAACAATAACCAGCCTCTGGCCTCAACATTGGAAAATAAGGCGGCAATAAAAAACTTTAGAAAATTTGTATGTAAAAATAAAATTGCAAGAGAGTTTTTTATTAAAGCGGTCTTTGTAAATCAAAACGACAATTATCAGCTGATTGAACTTTATAAAAGCTTGGATACTGATAAAGACGAAAAAATAGGAAAAGAAGAGTTTTTGAGTGAAACCAAAAAAATAGATACTAATAAGCAAGCAAAACTTGAATGGGCTCTAAGCAGCTCTGATTTCTTCGAAAAAGGGTATATTGGATATTCAGAATTTATAGCAGCTTGCACTGATTGAAATATTGAAGAAAATCTGAAAAAAGTAGGGAAAGTGTTAAATAATTGTGAATTAACTGAAAGTAGGCAGATTAATGTACGGAGCTTGAAAGCGAGCTTTGAAGGGATTAGTCATAAAGATTGGAAAAATTTTTTTGGAGTTGTGGATTCTGATCAGTCTGGTACAATCTCTTTGGGAGAACTGAAAACATTTTTATTTGGTGAAAACCAGAGTACTATAAATTCAGTATTAACTAAAAGCAATACGATACCCTAATATATAAGCATATAATAAGCTACCTTATTAATATGATATAAAAGCACTAAAATTATTAGATAGCCAGCTTCTAATCCTCTGTAAAATTGCAAAATGGCAGTTATCGAATTGTATATAAAAAATTATATAATTTATATTGAGCATCCATCAAAAATATACATGCTAGTATAAGAAAAATTCAATGAAATAAAATTAGCGATATTTTCTATATAAAATAGAAATCAGACTCATTTTTAGCCAACTGCCTCCATGAAAACGTTTTCGTTATTTTTTATAATTTTTAATATATTGAAGTGACTTCAAATTTGAAATTTCAGCAATATAATAAGCGATTGATAAAAATTGAGCTTCTGAGCTGAAAATACCTATAACTTTTAGGCTAAAATTAAATTGCAGCCAAATTACTCCAAATTATTTCATTTTTCATGAATGAATACTTGGACTAATTATTAATGCCAAACATTGATCTGTCATTCCCATATTTAATATTATTTTCCCTGCGCAGCTTATGAATTTGATACTAATTATAGTTTTTGAAAGCATTGAAACGCTTAGGTTAATTAATAACGAATTAAGATACCCACTAAATAAGTGGCTTAATGATACAGGTATATCATCCCAGAAGCCTTCTATATATTCTCAATAATTCAGTCTTCAGCTTTTCTCCAATAAAATCATAATAAATAAGGACCTCTAAATATGAAAAGTCTATCCATAAATACTTTCGAAGAATATTGTTAGGAGAGACAACTTCCCTTGCAAGATACGTTAGTTTCAGTTTAAATTTATTTAAGTATATAAGATTGTAATATAGATATAACAATAAAAAGTTGAAATGCTCAGATGATAAATTGAATTATTAATTTAATATAAGCAAATACTTTTTATTTGATCAAACAACCTATGCCATTTTTCGATATAGCAATACTTATAAATCCTGTTAGATTTTTTAAAATATTTTTTATTCAAAATTTCCTATTTATATTTTTATTATTAATTTTTTTACAAACATTAATATTTTTCATATACTATATCAGTTAAATTGGCATGAAATCTCCATATGATTAATCCTGGATTTATGAAATTTTAAACAAATTTTCAATAAAAAAAGAAGAAATGGGCTGTTGCTCAAGCAGGCCAGATCCTACCAATGAAAAGAGTCAGCAAGAATCCACAACAAAAGCTTTGAAATCTGAGATAGAATATAAAGTTGTTGCTCCACAAACTTCTATCAAAAGGAACAATAGTTCGTCAAAGCTGCCAAAAAGTCGCCATGGAAGCTTTTTATCAAATAGGTTATCTCCAAGATATTCAAAGTCAAAATCCTGATCAGCATCTGCATCATCTCCAAGAAGCCCATCTGGCCAATATAAAGAATTTTCATATGAATTTATAAAAACTCCAGTCAGAGAAAAATACACAACTATCAGAAAATTACATTATGGTTTTACTGGAGACACTTCTTTAGTGACCGACCAAATAACAGGTCTAAAGCGAGTAATAAAAGAAGTCAAAAAATCATCCGTACCATTGGAAGTACAAGAAAAGTTTACTCTTGAAATACAAAAATTTCAATGCCTTGTAAGAATAAATTTAGGATCATCCAAATATAATAAAACTTTGTGAAATATATGAATCAAGAAAAAGCTGACATTTAGTATACGAGTATGTCTCTGGAATTAGCTTATTTGAGAAGCTTGACGATGAAATTATTAGCTGCTCATTGGCGTCCACAATAATGCAAGATATTTTAAGTGGCTTAAATTATTGCCATAAAAATAAGATTATCCACTTAGGAATAAATCTTTCTCATATTATTGTGGATTCAAGAGATGGAAAGATTAATTGCAAACTTATAGGTTTCACTTATCCTTGAGAAATAGAAGACCAAATTAAACTAAATGAAGTGGTACATTTTATATAGACATGCTTTTTGGCACCTGAAGTGCTAAATAGGAATTATAGTCCGCTTGCTGATATTTGGAGCGTTGGAATTTTGCTATATTCAATTATTCAAAGAAAGCCTCCATATAAAGGGAAAATTTTGATGGATCTTAAATATGAGTATCAGAAAGGAATTAATTTTGATGAAAATAATTGGATTTTTACCTCCGATGAATTTAAAGATATCCTTAGTAAAATGCTTAAAATTGATTATAACAAAAGGATTACAGTTCAAGATGCATTAGAACACCCATGACTCAAAAACAGTCAGTCTTTGCTATCAACTCCCGATAATAATGGAGCAATCAATCGCCTCGCAGATTTTACTTGTAAAGACAAAATTGCAAGAGCACTTTTTTCGTTTTTCAAAGTCAACCTTGCAGATCAAAATGACAGTCGTCAGTTTATTGAAATTTTTAAAAATTTGGATTCTAATAAAGATGGACAACTTACAAAAGAAGAAATATTAAACGAAACTAAAAATTTAGATATTAAAGTCCTAAAAAAACTTAGAAAGATTTTAGCGAACGCTGAACTGATTAAAAAAGGCTACATAGAATTTTCAGAATTTGTGACAGCTTGCACAGACTGGAATACTAATGAAAATATAAAAAAATTCGAAAAAGCTTTTAAGTTGTGTGATAAAAGTGGAGATGGGCAGTTAAGTCTTAAAGAGCTAAAGTCAAGTATTAAAGGAATAAGAACTAAAGAATGGGCTCAGTTCTTTGGAATAGTGGATGCTGACCAATCAGGCACAATTTCTTTTGAAGAACTCAAAATATTTTTATTTGGTGAATATAGTAAAAAAGACCGCGCATAGTTTAAGCTATATTAAACAGTATTAATATTATGGGGTAATAAGGATATTCAAATATTATCTAATTTTAATAAGTAAAAATATGAAAGTTTAGAGCGAAAAAGAAACTTTTAAAAATCAAAAAATAATCTGATTTTTTCGAAAAATGCATATTAAACATTCAGAATTTTAGCGTAAATTGATAAAATATAGTAAAACGCATAAAAATTGTGGTGAGCAAGTCTTCACAACTATATCTAAAGTATTTAAAGTAAACTTCTGATGGATTTAAATAACGATTAGGCAAATATTTTGGATCAAAATATGTTATTTATAAATTAAAATTCCATCAATTTCTTTAGTAAAAATGTCTTTAGATAAAAAAATGGTTCTCAACACAAATAGGAAATTTTAGTAAACTTAGATCAGAATAGCAAAGTATTATTCGATTTATTTTATTCAAAATACTTAAATTTGTTAAAATTGCAAATTTATGAAAAATCGATTGAGTCTTAGCTGAATATCCAATTGCATTCAGATTGACAAAAATCATTATTTAAATTTCTATTAATATAATTAGTATAAGGTAATTAGCAATAGTTTAAATCTTTAAAATTTTCTTTTTTATAATTAATTTTATATGTCTTCAATGTAAATAGGCATATTTTATTGATTCCATGATTTTATAATTTAAGCCCATCAGCTTATGGATTAAATATTTTCTTAATATAAAAATTAGCTATAAGCAATATTACACTGATAATTCTTTCTGGCTCAAGCAATATTTCTATATCTTGATTTAATTTAAAGTTTCTTTTTTTTTCTGTTAAAAAATTCACTTCTATTCATAAATTATGCATTTTAATATTTTCTATCTTGTTATATTCTCTCAAATGAATATAAAAAATTTAACTTATTCATTCAGGTTGTCTATTTGGAAATTTTAAAGCAGTTCAATATAAAAAATAAAGAAATGGGTTGCTGTTCAGATAGGCCAGATCCTACCAGTGAAAATGGTCAGCAGGAATCTACGACAAAATCTTTGAAATCTGAGATTGAATATAAAATTGTAGCTCCAGAAAAATCTAGAAAAAGGCTTGGTAGCTCTCCACAACCGTCTAGAAATCGTCGATGAAGCTTTTCTTCCACTGGATCATCTCCAGGAACTTCAAGGCTAAAATCATTATCAACAAGCGCGTCACCCATTAACTCCCCAAGAAGTCCATTCGGTCAAAATAAAGGATTTTCGCATGAATTTATAAAAACTCCAATAAGAGAAAAATACACAACCATCAGAAAGCTGCATTATGGATTTTCTGGAGACACTTCTCTAGTTAGCGATCAAAGGACAGGTCTAAAAAGAGTTGTCAAAGAGGTTAAAAAGTCATCAGTTCCTATGGAAGTACAAGAAAATTTTATTCTTGAAGTACAAAAATTTCAATGCCTTGTAAGAATAAATATAGGATCACCCAAATATTGTCAAACTTTATGAGGTTTATGAGTCAGTAAAGGGTTGGCATTTAGTTTATGAGTATGTCTCTGGTATGAATCTACTTGAGAAGCTTGATGATGAAATTATCAGTTCTTCTTTGGCATGCACAATAATTCGAGATATTTTAAGCGGCTTAAATTATTGCCATAGGAATAGGGTAACTCATTTAGGGATAAATCTTTCACATGCTATTATAGATTCAAAAGAGGGGAAAATTAATTGCAAACTTGTGAGCTTTACTTATCCTTGGGAAATAGAAGATCTAATTAAACTAAATGAAGTGGTAAAGTTTATATAGACATGTTACTTTTCTCCTGAAGTACTCCGTGGAGACTATAATCCACTTGCTGATGTTTGGAGTGCTGGGGTATTGCTATATTCAATTATTCAAAGGAAGCCTCCGTTTAGAGGAAAAAATTTGATGGATCTTAGCATGGAATATCAAAAAGCGATAAGTTTTGATGAGCATAATTGGATTTTTACCTCCGCGGAATTTAAAGATATTCTTAGCAAAATGCTTGAAATTGATTGCAATAAAAGGATTACAGTTCAAGATGCACTTGAGCACCCATGACTCAAAAATAATCAATCTTTGCTATCAACTCCAGATAATAATGGAGCAATCAATCGCCTCGCAGATTTTACTTGTAAAGACAAAATTGCAAGAGCGCTTTTTTCGTTTTTCAAAGTCAACCTTGCAGACCAAAATGACAGTCGTCAGTTTATTGAAATTTTTAAAAGTTTGGATACTAATAAAGATGGGCAACTTACAAAAGAAGAAATCTTAAACGAAACTAAAAATTTAGACATTAAAGTCCAAAAGAAGCTAAGGAAGATTTTAGCTAGTGCTGACTTGATGAAAAAAGGTTATATAGAGTTCTCAGAATTTGTGACTGCTTGCACAGATTGAAATACTGATGAAAACATGAAAAAATTCGAAAAAGCTTTTAAGTTGTGTGATAAAAGTGGAGATGGGCAGTTAAGTCTTAAAGAGCTAAAGGCAAGCATTAAAGGAATAAGAACTAAAGAATGGGCTCAGTTCTTTGGAATAGTGGATGCTGACCAATCAGGTACAATTTCGTTTGAAGAACTCAAAATATTTTTATTTGGTGAAAAAATTAATTCTGACAGACATGTATAGAAGCTTAAATAATCTGTTTTATATTTTTTGGAATAATAAGAACATTAACTTGAAAAGCTTTTCTAGATAATGTTAAAAAGTTTTTTTATGAATCCTAAAATAGTTTGAAAGTTTATACTCTTCTTCAGCTTAGGTGCAGATTATAAAGAAATTGTTGTTAAATACATTTTATTACTAATTAATTCCAAATTGATTATTTTTACTTGATGGAATATGCCAAAAATTATTTGAATGTAAGAGAATTTCCCTTTTTAGTTTTTTTAACAAAGCTCTATATAAAACTAAGCATAAACATGATATCTTTTAGCCTTAAAAAATATCAATTAGTTAAGAAAAATAGAATATTTAATTTCAAGCTTTTTTTGAGATTTTTAAACTATGATAAGAAATATTTTTATTAAAGAATTTTATATCTAGAACTAAACAGTCAAAATTCTTAAATAAGGTTAAAAAATTCGAGAAATTACAATATCTAATTGAAAAGGCATCATATTGCATAAGAAAATTTAAGTAATATGGCTCATATCCATCTAAATTAATAGTTTTTTGATATAATAATCATATTTAGTTATAAAAATTGATATCGGACAGAACTACCTACAAAAATTCTAAACCTCTCCAAAATTGATATTAAAGCTTTCATACTTCCTATATATATTTATGCAAAATCACTCATTCAATTGTAAAGCCTTTTATCAGATATTGCAACAATAAATATCTCCGCAATTAAAATGCATTTTCTATTTTTTTTATAATGGCTCTTTTCTAATATTCATATATTTCAATAAATTCAAAACAGTTCAAAAATTGATCAATGAATAGGAAATATATTTAGTTACAGAAAAATAAAACTGGGTAGAAAATCAGTAATTCCCAGCTTGCAAGGTAATTTGGACAGCCAAAATTTAATAAAATTGCATGTATTTACGTTTCGGCAAAGTTGGTTTTTGGTTTATGAGAACCTTAATCGAAACTTGCTTAAAAAGATTAATAATGAAGGGACTGACTGCTTTTGGCAAAGCATTTTATATAAAAAACAATTTATCTTTAAAAAAATTGCGAACTTTAAAAACTTAATTGAAGGAAATAAAATTTCTTGCAAAGCTTTTCTTTCAGCCCTAACCGCAATTGTCAACTATTTTACCGTATAAAGCATTAGATACTGATAAAGATGAAATAATAGGGAAAAAAGAGCTTCCAAATTTCTTTCTTTAAGGAAAAACAATTTTTTGACGCTAAGAATTAAATTGCGCTTAATAAAAATTTAAAAGCTCTGATATTGGTATTAAAAATTCAAAGTGGCTAGTTCTGGTTGAAATATTAGAAAATCTGAAAAAATGTTTAAAGTTTTGATGAAGTGATTCACAATAAAAATCTTTAAATATTTCTGTCGGTTGAGATCAGATCCTATATATCCGGAAAATCTTATTTTAAAGAGCTAAATTAATTTTTCTTATTTAAGTCAAAGCCTATAAAATATATTATTCGAAATTTTCATAAAGAAATTCATTTAAAATGAAATTTAGAAAATTTGATTTTTATAAAAATCAATTTATTAATAGAAATACCGTATTTAATGTAGACAGTTTTCAAGTCATATTGAAATGATTACATAATTGATAATGATTTATAAATTATTTGTTTTTATTTAGTATAAAAAAAAATTATTTATTTAAATTTTTAAAACTTTAAAGCAAAATATCTTTGAAATAATCAAGTTACATTATCTAAAACTTATCAAATATTTATTACTTTTGCTATCTGTTAATCGTTTATGTTATCATACGTTTACTTAAAAATACACTTGGCTAGTTGTTTCTCATATTTTTCTTATATTATTTATTTGTTTCCCTAATAGAAGTCTTTAAAATTATCTTCCCGATAAGTCTCCATTTATTAAATATTTGCCAAAAGGTATTAAATAAATTATAGCCAGATCTGAGCTATTAAAATTATTCTTAACGATTACGAAATTTTTACACTAATCACACAAATTTTTTGATGCATTTTTTTTATTTTTAGATTTTAAAAGCTCTTTTAAATCAAATAATAAATGGGCTGTTGCTCTTCAAACGAGAATGATTCTATTGAAAAAGAACAAAATTTTACAACTACAGAATCTTTGAGAGAAGAAATCGATGATGAGAAAGAATTTAAATCAGCTCCTATAAATAAGAGAAGCAAAACTATGACTAATCTACCAATACGAAGACGCTCGAGAGGTTTTACGTCAATTGATAGAAAACCACGCAACCCCAAAACTCAAAAAACTCAATCAGCTAATCCAAGTCCGCAAAATTTTTCTAGGAGCCAAAACAAACAGTTTTTTAAGAAATTTTTAAAGACTCCTTTAAGAGAGCATTTTTTGACAATAAAAAAACGGCTACTCGATTATACTGATAGCATTTCCTTAGTCAGTGATAAAAGAACCAGGGTAAAAAAAATCATTAAAGAAGTCAAAAAATCAGCCATATTTGAAGCAGTTTATGATGAATTTATTAAGGAAATTCAAAAGTTTCAAACCATTGTAAATTTAATTTAGGACCACCCAAATGTTGTTAAACTCTATGATGTTTATGAATTAGGAGAAAGCTTTTTTTTAGTATATGAATATTTGTCTGGGCTCAGCCTGGCCGAAAAAGTACATCATGAAAATATTGGATACTCTCAAGCGAGTTCAATAATGCGAGAAATTTTAAGTGGTCTAAATTATTGCCATCAAAACGGGATTCCTCACTTGGGGATAAATTTTGGGAAAATTAATATAAATACCAAAGAAGGAAATGTTATTAAACTCTTAGGCTTTGCTTATCCTTGAGAAATAAAACAAAATGTGAGAGCTAATAAAGTGGTAAGTTTTATTTAGACGTGTTATATGGCTCCTGAAATTCTAAAGGGAAATTATAATGAGCTTGCTAGCGATATTTGGAGTCTAGGAGTTATTTTATACACTATCGTCCAAGGGAAACTTCCATTTAAAGGGAAAAATGTGACAGATCTAAAAGAAGAGTACAAAAGAGTGATCAACTTTGAAGGGAGTGACTGAGACTTTACTTCAAGTGAACTCATAGATTTGCTTAGTAAAATGCTTAAATACGATTATAAGACAAGAATTACAGCTGCAGATGCATTGAATCATCCATGGATCAAAAATAATGAATCTTCACTTTTAGCCCTAAAACAATAAAAGAACAGCATAATGTTGCGAAATTTAAATTTAATTTAGAGATTTTAATTGCTTATGATCTTTTATACAATTAAAAAATTTGGATACTTGATAAAAATAAAAAATGAGAAAAGATTTTAAAAAATTTTAAATATAATAAATTTTGCATAATTATGCATTTTTTGAGGCTTTATAAATGATAAATAACATAAATCTAATGAAGAAAATTTAAGAAAACCAATTAACTGAAATACTCTCAAGCCGTAACAAAGCATCTGCGTATTATTAGTAACTTTTATAAGAAAACCTAAATAAATAATGGATACTTGAGTTATATGAAAATCAAATATTTAATTTTGAATAATTCTTGTTTCAGATTAGGTGCTAGTAAAATTAAGAGAAACCAAACTTTTAAAAATATTCTAGCGTTCTAGTATTTTCCTATCGTCCCTATATATCCTTCTTGATATAATTTTGTTTCGTTGTCTTCTATCAATAGTGATAATTTCGACCTGGAAGAATATTTATTGAGCTCGATATTCGGAATTGTGTCTTATCGCTTAACTGTTATTTAAATTTATTCAATCTTTTCCCTAAAATTATGAGAAAGAGGAATTGATGTTTTCAATGTCATTATGAGACTTTTATTCATTATCAAGGGTTTCTAAGATCTTAGATTTTCTAGAAAATTGGATCGTTGGAGTTTTACTTTTCTTCAGGAGGTTTTGATTTTTCTTGATTGGCTTCTAGTATATTGGTTATTGTCATTTTTTGACAAAAAAAGATAGAAGTGTGCTCTTTGCCCAGTCTCTTACCTGAAGAAAAATAAATTCTTTTCTTTTTGGTTGATTTATCGTATTCACCTGTGATTTCTGAATCTTTTTAGAATTTTTTCATTAAATAATATGCAGCAATTATAAAAATCTAATAAACTATAATGCATAATCATAACACAAGTCATCAATTTCTGATCAATTAATTTTTTAGCCTTATCTCATGGTTATTAATTTTCATAAAAATAAAACATTATTTACTTTCACGCATAGTTGCAGTTGCCGATCTTTGAGAATTAATCCACTCTTGTTCAAAATGCTTCGTATGCTCGCTCATAAGTCTCGAAATATCTTCAAAATCACTAATAACCAAGTCAACCCTCAGCTTGGCCTTTTTAGCAGAAGCATCAAGTCTTTTTATCTGAGGAGTTTCCCCAGTTATAAGTTGTTTCGGCACTAATGCTCCTTTAATATTAATAGTCCCAGTTACAACCCGAAACTCTTTCGCAGCTTTCGCTATTGTATATACAGATATATGTCTTGCCCTATCTATATAGCTTGCTGAATAATATGATTGCTGAGGAAGCAAATCTTTTATTAAAGATACACTAATAATTCCTTTTTTCTGAGAATTTGGGAGCTGCTTAAAGTACTCCCCTAGCAGCCTATGCCTTTCTGTCATAGCTGCTGTATTTTCTAATACGACAGGATTTAAAGTTTTATTGTCTTCTTCCACAAATTCGTTTAAAAATTCGTCAACTGATATGTGGGTCACCTGGATTTTTGATAAAACTACATGTAAATCCTTCATTAATTTTTCGTTTACAATGGCCTGGAATTTGCTGATCTCGGTTTCTTCTTCGAGATCTTGGTAATCTTTATAAATGAGGGTCCAAAATTCTAAAAGGTCTCGGAGATAAGAGACTATGACTATAATGGGGCCAATTAAAAGCCAGACAAAAGCTCGTCTAAAGGAAAACCCTTTGTAGACCACTACTTTTTCGTCAAAATCAGGGTCGTCATCACTTGAGCTTTCATCTGTGTGGTCTTGAGAAGGTTTTTCAAGGATGTTTAGGACTGGTTTTTTCTTGTTGCCGCGCCTTGCAAAAGGCTCGATAGTTCCTATATATACAAAAGGAACAAGAATGAGCGTGATTATAGCGAAAACTATAAATTGAGGTATAACATAAATCACATAAAATATCTTAGAAAACATTGAATTTCAATATTGTGGTCTTTTCGAAACCAATAAAAATGGAGAAAGACATGCAGAAATCGCCGAAAAAGGTGTCGGAAGCAATATCATTAACCCATATTTATCATTCCAGCTCCACTTATTATACTCCAAAATAAGCACACATCTATGCTCACTCTCTGCTATCCCCATCTCGTTATAATAAATATTATAAAGAAAAGCCGTCGCCAAATTATACAGTAGCATAGCAGAAATAATCACATAAATTTCATAAATAACAGCCCCGAAAGCTTGATACTCAGTAAAAATTGTCATATCATAAACCCCATACATCGAAAGATACATTTTCTTAAACGAATTCCCAAATGTCGAAAATTGCCCCGCATTTGTATATTTTGAAAATAAAGACGTAAAAAGAGATGCTCCTAAGAAAAAATAGCACCCAAAAATAAATGCAAATCTCAGCAATATTTTTATCATAAGCATAATAATTCTAAGCATCGGCCCATAAGTTTTGCTGGTATCGCCAATCCCTAATAGCCTTAGCCATATTAAAAACAGCTGTATACTGTGCATATAAGAATTAAATTTCACTGATGTTGTTCAATAAATTAATTTTCCTTCCCCAACATATTTTTTGTTGATTGAGGCCATAATAAAAATCATCATAAGAAATACTATAAAATCCAATAAAACCCAATAATCCCATAAAATGCCACGATTGGTTTTGATTCCGTATAGAAAATGTAACAGCCTTTCTATAATAATCCCGATAATCCACACTTGAGAAAGCCGCAAAAAGACCATTGCAGTGTAATCTGCAGTCACATCGTCCATTTCTCCAGCAAGAGTAGCAGAATGGATCATTGCTGTATAAAAAATGACTAAAAGGATAGTAGAGGCTGCTTGGCCTAGAAATCGAAGGCTACAGCTGTCAATAAGCTGGGAATATTGGAATAAATAAGGCTTATTTCGGTCCATTGTGCCAAATAGTGCTACTCTTTCTTCTGTAGACGCAGGGGCGTTATATGACCTATAAAGAGTAGAAGCTTTGAGCAGTCCTTGGTGCTTTCTCGACCCTACCCAAAGCTTAGAAATAATGCTGCCTATATCATTATTTTCTAATAAGGAATAAAACCGATTTTCTGCAATAATCACTATAAGCATTCTGCCATGGGAGTCGAGCTGGCACATCCTGTACCTGAGCTCTTCTTCTTCAAAAATATTATCCTCTATTTGTTTAGCTAAAGTAAGCAATAAATTGGAGGTTTTTGTACAGACGTGGGTATAGTAAATATTTTTTGGGGCGATTTTATTCAAAAATTCTGCTAAGAGTACTAAAAATAGCAGAGGGCGGTGGCATTTGATGATTTCGTCAGTTTTTTTGATAAAAGTGTTGACGGTCATTGTAAGCTTTCGGGTCAGCTCAAAACGCCAGCAGTCTGCAGGGATATGAGATAGCATTTCCATTGCGCAGTAGCAGTATCGCCCATCAGCCAGCCATTTCAGTATTTTTTTCTGAATTTTATAGTTTTTCAATGCCGATAAAGCTGATTTTCCTTTAAGCATGTCAATAGCAAGCCAAAGCTGCTGTTTATCTAAACAAAATTCAAATTCTTCTATGGTGATTTGACTTTCTCTTTTTTCCAAAATTTCTTTGGCGAGTTCTTGTTCTTCATGCTGGATAAAAACTTCAAACACCCCAGGCTCATCAGCGGCCCCAGGCCAAGTCATAACTTTTCTGACTTCATTAATCAGTTTTCTTTCTAATAAATAGTTAATAATAAAAGAAATTTCTAATTTTTCGGCAAGAGTTTCTTTATCTTCTTGTGAGGCTGCATCTAAAACTTTTCATAAATCTGAGGATTTAAGCCTTTTTTTGGATAGGCCATTTTTTCGAATCCTGATGTCACCAGTCCAAATTTTTCTTAAAAAATCCAAATTGTGCTTGTCGAGCGCGAGCTCAACCATATCAGGGGTTAGGGCATTTGGGTTTTGGGTCAGCATTGAGGAGGCGATATCATCAATTCCTTCATTTAAAGCGGTTTTTATACCAAAAGTGAGGAGTCTTTGGTCCTTTAGCAAAATTTTGATATCATTGTCGCATGTAAATGCGCTTTTCAGAGGGGTTTGATAGTAAAGCGTTTCAGCGTGGCTTGTGAATCCTCTGTAAATAAGGTATCATATGTTTAGCTCGTTTCAGGACTCGTCATAAAATTTGCCTTGCAGGATGTGTTTTATTGCTTTATCGTTGTTTTCTCTAATAGCTCTGATTAAAATTCCAGGCTTGCAAGAATAGCCGACTCCTAATAGTTCATTTGTAAACTCAATATGACCTTTTTCTATCGCAATGCGAACTGGCTCTCCAGAATTCAGCAAATCAGGGTGAGCTTTAATGAAATCAGGATTCAAGCCGATTTTTCTCGCAACAGATAAATGGTTTAGCTCTATAGAGCTTAAAAATTTATATAGGTCTGAATTCGTGTCTGGACTTTCACTTCTTTCTGTATTGCTGCCATCAAGAACAGCTACTTTTAGCAGTTTGTTAGCTCCAAACTGAAGGCCGTTAGTAGCATACCCTCCTGGTATGAGGTCGATCAGCGGCTTTTGATTGTTATTGTCTTCCTTCATTTTATTAGACGGTTTCTAAAATTGAATAAAATAATTTCAATAGAACATTTAATCTTGATGACAAAAATAAAATAATTTCAATAAAACACTTAATCTTGATGACAAAAATAAAAAATTCAGAAGAATCAATTTGAATTTAAAAAATAGTAAGCAGATAAAAAATTGAAACGTTGAAATTTTTAAATATAGATATTTGATTTAATTAGAAAGATTATTTAATGATTTATTTAGTTTGTCTATAAATAGATTATTTCATTTATGAAATAGAAATTTCTGAATTTTTATTAAATTTATCTAAATATAACGAGATGCAAATTTGATAGAAATAATTTATTTAAAAAAATGAAAATTGAATTTTGCTTATAAATTTGGCCTATTTTCATCTTAGCAATATTATATTGATCGAAATAATTCATAATTTTAGCTCTAAAGAATAAGGACGTTTTCGAAAAATTAGAGTATTACAGTGTTATAGTAATTTAAAATATTTATGAGATTATTCGAAAATATTTATATGGTGCCAGTTGTATTAGATTTTTCTGGCTCGTCTCAAAATCTTAAGCCAAAATTCAATTAGATAAGCAAACAATTTAATATTTTATGTGTATTTTCTGCAAATTTTAGGGTGATAAAATTCTTTGATTACTTGTTTTCCTCTCAAAAATAACAACTTAGAAAAAGCCCTATAGAAATTAATTCATATTTTTATAATATTTAATATTTGACATCGTCAATAGTTCTTGCAAATAATTTGCTATTTGAAGGAAAAAAGTTAATGATGCTAGCTATTCCCCAGATCTGGCATATTTAAGCATCGGTCACTCTTCGTAAAACAGCTTCTACAGAAATATTATATTTAGTAGTGAAAATATTAAATAAATAAAATTTTTTCGATATGCTCAGTAATACAAGCCCTTTAAAGTGAAAAAATTTTCATAATTCTTCTCTATCAGGTGATTTTTGACATTAATATAAAAATGCAAAAAGTTTTAGAGATCAACAAAAACGTTTTGCCTAAACCTATCGGCAGTCCTAAATTTTTCAAGATAAAAGCTCAAAATATCAAGCGTAAAATGTCAAGATCATCATCTAGAAAAGAAATTTCTAACATGTCCCCAAGCTTAAAATCAATTAAAAAGCAGGAACCTTTAAAATCAATTCCACAGGAAATATCCTCAAATGAAGCCAGCTCAACAATTCCAGAGAATTTTATTGAGATTTTTAAATCAGAAAATCAGGCGATGCGAGAAGAAATTAGAAAATTGACCTCAGAGTTACGAAGCAGCCAAAACTTAAAGCAGGACTCTTCTAATGAATCAAAAATAACTAGAAGTCAAAATTTCTATAGCACAAATGCTTCTGAAGAAAAAAAATCTCAAGAAGAAAACAATTCTTTAAGCTCTCAATATGATGAAATTGTGGTTGAAACTGCTGATGCAAGAAATTTTCATTTAGAAAGCAAAAATAATATGAAAAATAAAGAAAGCTCTTTTTCCAATATGCAGGCGCTAAAAAATCTTCAAAATGAAATCGAAGATTTAAAGAGCGCTTTACAAGAAAAAAAGAGAAAAGAGAGCGTTGATGAAGTACAGCAGAAAATAATCGATCTACAAGAACAAAATAGGAAATTAAAAGAAAGAGCTTTAGAAATTACACAGAAAAAAATTAAAAAAATCCGCAAAGAAAACGAAAAACTAAAATCCAAAATATTGACTTTATCCCCCGTAAATTCCAGTATATCAAGCCCACTAATTTCAGTCCCTGGATCTCCAGCAAAAGCAAGAACCTATAACGAAGATTCTCTTAGAAAAGGATTTTATACCCCTGCATCTCGTGATTATCAACGAACATACTCCGAAACCATAGAGCCAAGCCTCAGCCCATCCTCAAGCTTCAAAAAACTCCCTTCAATACGCCAAAATTCCGATGCTTCCCCTATACTAAGAAAAACATATGACCGCTCCTCTTCACTTAAACCCCTTTCAGAAGCGTCTACAGGATTTTCACAGTCCTACAACTCTCACGAAAACTCCCCTGACGAAAAAAATAAAGAATTCAGGCTCAAAGCCCATTTAATATCTAATGAAATTGGAGAAGAAAATACATGCGAAATTGAAGATTCAGCAGAAATAGAAGATAATGATAGGATACAAGTTAGAAAAGAAATTGAAAGGCTTGAATCTATTAAAAAACAAGCCTTAGAAGAAAAACTCCAGCTAGAAAAAGAAGCCAGCAAAAGACGAGAAATTTTACGAGAAAAAAGCATAAAAGATATGATTAAAATGAAAAAATTAGAAGCAAGCAAAAAATATGAAGAAAGCAGAAGGATAACCGAGCTTTTAAGACTAGAAGAAATAAGAAAAATTGCAGAAAAAACGAAGCAAAAAGGAGAAGAAGAAAAGAAAAAGAGAGAAAATTCCGACTATTTGAAGCTTAAAAACCAAGCAATAACAAAGAAAGTACAATATGCAGCTGGGGAATGGGCACATGTATAACCGGTAATGTAAACAGATAAATTAAGTTTAATCTTCTGGAGCGCCTTTTTCGTCACTTTCTTCTTTTTCTTCTTTCTCTTCTTCTTCAGTTGCTTCAGCTTCTTCAGTTTCCGAGATTTTAGAGTCTTTTTCTTCTGGGCCATCTTCTTTTGGCATTGTATATACACTTGGATCTTTATAAAGCGCATCTGTAAGCACTTTTTTCCAAATTTCCACAATTTCTGACAGTTTCCCAAGAGCTTCTGTAAATTCTGGCTCTTCATAAAAGGTGTTCGACCACTGTTTAATTTTTGCTTCTAAATCGACTTCTTCTTGTAACCATCTTTGGGCAAGATCTGTCATTGCATTATCGACCTTTGTTTTTCACTCCAAAATAGTTTGCTTGTTTACTGTATAACTTGTATAATTAAACACTTCTTCTGTAGGTATTTGCAATGATTGATCAGTCTTCAGTAGCTCATACAGCTCAGTCAAAAATCCAATTACATTATCTTTACTCATAGACTTTTATTAAAATCATTGAATTTCCTATTAAGAGGCCTGAAATGCTGACCTCATAATTTTAATAATAAATGAACACAGAAGAAAAATTCACCCTGCGTCCTCCAAGACCACAAGGCAGCAAAAACGATTTGTACCTAGAAGGCTACGGCAAGAACTGGGGTGAAAAAATTACTTTTACTGTTGGTGTCTCATATTTCGCAGCAGCCATTGTAGGGCTTTTTGCAGGCGCTTACTATGGAAAGCAGGCTTCAGCAAAGCACAGGCAGTTAAAGGGTTATCGTATTGCAAGCACAATAGCAAGGACCGCTTCACGGTATGGAAATGCAAGCGCAGCTGCCAGCTTGATGTTTTGCTTGACAGGGAAATTTGTCGATCTGGTGTTCGAAGAAGAAATCCAGGACTTTGGCCAAATGACTAGAAATATTGCTGCTGGGACTTTGACTGGGGCGCTCTATAAGTCTACGTTAGGGATTAGACCGATGATTGTGGGAGCAATAATTGGAGCTGGAGCTGTCACTACGATTGCGTATTCATTGAATGGGCTTAATGATATGGGAATAATCAAGTTTAGAATGGAAGTTTAAGTAATTTTATTGAAAATGATATTTATGGGTAATAGGAATAAAATAGTTATTTTTAAGGGAATTTGAGGCCAAGGGTTGAGGATGGGAGTTGGGATTGAGGAGAAATTTAATTGGGAAGAGTTTGAGATGGAGAGGATTTTCTTATATTATTTAAAAATGTAGGGTAGACTGCTTATTTTTGCTAGTGTGGCTAACTGCGCAATACATTTGAGTATGGAAAAATTATTTTTAGATACAAAAATATTCTATTATAATGAAGTTGAGCGAAATTGACCTAGCAGCTACGAAAAATTAATTATTCGATAATTCTCATATTTAACTGTTCTACTGAGATTCTTTCATCATATTTAAGCAATTTTTAAAATGTTTTAATTAGTCTATGTTAATTAAAAATAATCTGTCTATATTTCGCTATGCTGTGCAGCCATCTACATTATTATATTTTAAAATAATCACCAGAATCTACTTTATTTCATTTATGAAATCCCTTATACAGATTTTATACATACTGACTCAATTTATAAGTTTTTGATGCCCTTTTCTGACATAAAAAATTTCCCCTCGAATTCTTTAATAATACCATATTAGCAGAAAGCCCGCCAGTGTAAATAATGCCTCTGACTAAATGGATGCAACTGTTTATTTTGTACATTTTGGTATGGCATGTATACCAATAAATTTAATTTAACGAGACAATGGAAGGTTTGCACTCAGAAAACAAAAAATATCAATGCAGCTACTGCAGTAAGGTGCTTTCGTCTAAGCAAAATCTTAGAGAGCATATGTTCACCCACAGTGGTGAAAAGCCTTATGTGTGCAAAGAAAAAGGCTGTGGAATTAGATTTCGCCAAGGTAGTCAGCTTTCAGCGCATAAGAGGATACATAAGGCTATTCATGGAAAGACGCAAAAAGTAGACTTTTATGACATCAAAGTAAGCGTTATTTCAGCTAACTGATATTTTAATTAAATACCCAGATTTCTTGGGTGAAAAATTCACAGGAAGTAGTGCCCAGTCCACTTGCATGAGAATTAGTGTACCACTAATCACGAATCCGCAAGAAAATGCCGTGCTTCCTTCGGTCTTTCAATAAATGCATGCCATTAATAACCAATAAGCTTTTAATTTAAGAATGTAAGCTTTAATATTGGAGAATAGAGCTCTAAAGTCTTAATAAAAAAATTGTCGGGAACGCATAGTTTCATGTCAACTTTTGAGTTTAAGCTATAAAAATTTATATACTCATTGATATTAATGCTCGATTAGAATTTGTGGAAAGGAGTGAAATTTCTAATTCTGGAATTTCGTCCACATCATTAAAATGCATAAAAAGGGTTTTTTAATTAAAATTGAAAATATTTCTTTGATTAATTATCGCAAAGCCTTCATCGATATATTTGTTGAGTTTTTAATTTAAGTGAGCTTTATTGGAAATTAACATTATACAAACTAGCCTTTTTTTTTAAGGTAAAATATACAAAAAAATTAACTTTTATTCAATTTTAGCTTTAAGTTATTTTTTATGTAAGAATGGAATTTATTGACTTAATAGGCATTTTAAGCTATTAAATTTCAATTTTAGCTATTGATAGATTTACTATTTCCTAGCAAAAGTAATGAAAATGCACTTAAAAAAATGATAAAAGTGCATTTAATCGAAAATAAGACAATTATAATAGCAGATAAACATATTAATTATCAAAGAACGATCAATGAATTATAAATTATATAATGAGATATAAGCAAAATTCAATTTTCTCGTACAATTTTTCTTTGCTCAATTTTCCCGCAACATTGTTGCCATTTTCGCCATAGAGAGCCAAATTATTTTAAAAAAATAATCAGAGAATTAAGATTAAATTTCTTTTATAATACTTATTCATCTTAAAATCGAGAACCTCAGGCCAATTCTTTAATTAATTTCTTGGAAACGACTTATAAGAGTTAAATTAAGTGAAAAATTTGTTAGAAAATAAAGTCGATATTATTTCTAAACTCTTTCAGCTTCTTAATGAAACTTTTGCTTGATTTTTTAATATAGCTGTATGAATTTATTAATAATAAAGATAAAATAGTCTTGCTTCTTGAATGTTTTAGAATTATTAACTCGACAATTTAATTAATCTCATCTAAGCTTTAATTCTTTTAATGTAAGTATTTTTTCAAAATATTCATTGGAGAATTTTTAAAAGTATTTAAGAACTATTTAACTATTTAAAATGTATAATAATTGTTTGCAAAAACATTTATCTTTAAAATTCTAACACAACTTGATACTTAATAGCAATAGAAATATTATTCATAACAAATTTATTAAAAAATTTGGTTATACAATTTTAGCTAGAGAAGGAAATTGTTTACTTAATGGCCATGTATCTATGCTGAAATTTTGAAATTAATTAATTTTAATCAATCTATTCGCTATAAAAAAATGGCACTCAGCAATATACAGTTTTCAGGTTTTCTTGTATGAAAGAAGTTCTAAGAATTTGCAGTGCTATATATTGGCTTAACCTAGCACTTGATAATGTAGGAGGTTAGAGGATTGCCCAACTCAAAAGTCAATAGTTAATAGAAATGAATTATAATTTTTTTAGGAACCCAAAACTTTTAAAGTATTCGCTTAAGAATTACCTTTAACTGCTTTTTATTTATTTTTGCTCTCCATTCCTATTTTTCAATGCATTTTCGAATAGTTCTTCATAGTGTAAGTCTTGATCTTCCATTACTACTTTTCCAATTTTTTGGCCATTTATCAATTAACTTAATATTTTGAATCATAATGGTAAATCATGGCATGCTTTTTTCGGTTTCTTCTTCTTCTTCTAACTTAGCAATCTTTAAGGATGAGGGTAAGAATTCTAAAAGGTCTCAGAAATAGGAGATTATAAGCATACTAAAGCTTGCTTGAAGGAAAATCCTTTATAGATCACTAATTTGCATTAAAATATGAGTCGTCATAGCTTTCATTTTTAGGACTAGCTTATTCTTGTTTCTGTGTATTACAAAACGCTCGATAATTTCTATATATATCAAAGAGACAAGAATAATGGTAATTATGGCGAAAATTATAATTGAGTTATAGCATAAATCACATAAAATATCTTAGCTCAATTGGGTAATTTTGCATTATCACTTTTAATATTTGTAATTAAAATGCACTACCCAATTTTCCCTGAAAAATCTAAAAAAGATTCAGAACTCACTGATGAAAAAGACAGATCAGCTAAAGCCAAAACAATATATTTTTCTTCCTGTAGAAGACGAGGCAAAGAGCACGCTCCTATCATTTTTGTGTCAAAAAATGACAATATTACCGATATACTAGAAACCAAGCCAATAATAAATACAAGAAATAAATCAAAACCTCTTGAAGAAAAACCAAAACTCCAACGATCCGATTTTCCAGAAAAATCCAAGCATTTTGGGCATGCTCTTGATAATGATAAAAGTCTCATAACAACATTGAAACCATCAATTCCTCTTTCTCATAA
This sequence comes from Blepharisma japonicum, assembly GCA_949751835.1. Lineage (NCBI taxonomy): Eukaryota > Ciliophora > Heterotrichea > Heterotrichida > Blepharismidae > Blepharisma > Blepharisma japonicum. The sequence continues at coordinate 15,225 of CATKHK010000123.1, read as the reverse complement.
TTTTGGAGAGGAGATTGAAGAATTTAAAGAAACAGTTCGACGGCAAGACGCGATTCCGAATATCGAGCATAATAAATATTCTTCAAGGTCTAAATCGCCACTATTGAATAGAGGAGAACGCAACAGAATTATATCGAGAAGAACATATAGGGACGACAGGAAAACGCCAGAACGCTAGAGCATTTAATTAAAAATTTTGGATTTAGCTAATATTTAAATCTTTATTTAGTACCCAAATTTATTATTTCATTGCAGCAGATAAAAGTTTTAAAATTTAAGGGGAAGCAAAATTACAAAATATGATGCTGTTTTATTAATGTTGTAGGCCAAACGAGAAGGATCATTATTTTTAATCAATTATGATATAATGCATCTAAGGCTGCAATTTTTTTCTTAAGAATTTTACTAATTAAATAAACAACTCTTTTATCAACATATCAAATAAAGTGAAGCACTCATATCAAGTGCTATTTATTTTTAAATTATTAACAGAAGAAATAAATGCTGAAATTAATAATTATTTATATAGATTTCTTTTAATAGTCTTATTTTTTTCTTATATCTTTAACATTTCTTTCATACCTAAATTAAACGTTTATTATTGTTTCGCTTCATCTTCTGATATAATATAAATCCTTCCTTTATTATATAAGCAAATACACTTGATTAGGTTTGTTAACTATTGATTTTGATTTTTTTTCATGTATATTTCATCTCTAGCTTTGTTTTCATAAATTAAAACCTTTTTTTAACACTCAATTAAATATAACCTCTCTGCATTTATCAGGAGTTTTTTTGTATTATCTGCAAAATTATAAGGAAAAATTGAGAAAGAGTCTATATCAATTGAGTAAATCATAAGATTAATCAAAATATTTCCTTTAAATATTACACAAGAGCACCAGCAATCATTTATTGGCATTGGGGCTAATTTAGCTCATTGACTTTATCCAAATCATATTTACTGGCAAAATGTGATGCGTTATAACCTTTTTTCAGTAGACGTTTCTATTGAAAAATATAGCTAAAGATGTGCAGCAAGGATCTCCTGTTGACAGCATTTGGACTCCAAAATTACTATTAACTATAAAAGTAATCCCAAGGTGTTTTCAATCCCAAAAACAGAATAACTCACTATTTGGAAGAGTCGATAGGCATATGCTTGGGATTTTTATCTTATTAATTTTTGCGGCTTTATTTTCAGTATCAAAAATATGTAAAAATGTTTTTGCCCCAAAATCTCAATGCGATATATAAAGGGATGTGAGTTTATGATAAATGCATACGTATTTTTTCTAAGCTCTCTTAAGCTCTGGGCTGTATTTTGTTTTCAAACAATGCCTAAGTTTTTCTGAAATCTCGCTCTCTTTCATGGTCATTATTTGTTCTCCTTAAAATTGCAAATATTTTTATTTTTCGATCTCAAATGCAAAATAGCGGCTTGTCAGTTGCATGTGTTTATGCATTCTAGGCATTTCAGCAATTATTAGGGTCTAGAGCAGAAACTCTAATTTATTTATTTGCATATTTTTGCTAGTAGCGATAAGTCATCAGAAGTTCAAATAGAGCAGGCCGACTAGCAGCCCAAGCTGCTTTTGAGGGTTTGGGCGAAAACAGTAAGTTTTATTATTGGAATGGTCAAGTAAAAGAAGAAGAAGAAGAAGAAGGAGAAGAAGAAGAAGAAGAAGAAAAGATGTTTATTTATCCCTACATTTATCCATCATCAGACGTCGTAAGTTTTCAAGTAAAAGAGGAAAAGTAAAATATAAGGGAGTTTCCAGTGCAAATACTCATGTCGGAAGACGATACAATCTTCAAAAAGATAAGAGCTATTGCGAATTCAAACGACAGTATGGCTTGAAATGCAGATGCAGTCACAATCCGTTTAGGACCATTGCCTTCGCGCGTGCCGGAAAACCTAGGTTTCAACTGATCAAAAGCTAATACGTTCTGGAATTCTGCAGCGGAGCAGTCTTCAATGAAAAATAGATCTAAAATGCATTACTTAGCATAATTTTTACTAATTTCAAGATCATGAGGGGTTAAGATTTGATTAATATCATTTTGATTGAGCTGACTTTGAGAGTTCTCTCTTTATTTAATTATATATTCTGAAATGATGCCAAGCTCAGTATTAAACAATTTAAGCCCATTTTAGGCTTTGAGTACCATATTTAACTTAGGAAGAAAGAAGATTTGATCAGAATTCTTAATTGAATACTGAAAAATATAAAATTCATGATTTTTTAACAGTTATACCTGCTCCTAAGTTATAGCGTCTAAAAGCTAGTTAATTGAATGCAAGATAAACCAAATTGTAAATTTTAATACCAAAAGCGATCAATAAGATTTTCTCTATTCAAATTATTAAAATTAATTTTATTAAACTAATTTCTGTGATTTAGCATAATTTCCCTCAATTCAGAATCATCAGGATTGAATTGGAGTCCTTCAACATAGCAGTCGTATTCTTCTTTATCTCTGCCTAATTTTCTAAGAGCAATACCTTTTTTATAGTAGGCTTGAATATTATAAGGATCTATACTAATTAATTTGTGATAGCATTCTACTTCTTCAAGATGTCTACCTAAATTGTTAAGAGCATCACCTTTATTGTAGTAAGCATCTGCACAATCTGGTTTGAGTTTGATTGCTTCATCACTGCATTCTATTGCTTCATGATATCTTCCTAGATAGTGTAGTGCAAAACCTTTATTATTGTAAGCTTTAGCGAAACCTGGTTTGAGTTTTATTGCTTCATCATAACATTCTATTGCTTCAAGATGTCTCCCTATATAATCAAGAGCATAACCTTTATGGAGGTATACAGCAGCATAGTCTGGTTTTATCTTGATTGCTTGGTCATAGCATTGGATCGCTTCAACATTTAAGTCCATTCCTCTAAGAGCAGTAGCTTTTTTATAGTAGGCCTCAAATTCATCAGGCCTAAGTTTAATTGCATCGTTATAACATTTTACTGCTTCAAGATTCCTGTTCAATTTTCTAAGAGCATTGCCTTTTTTAATGTATAAGCCAGCATCTTCTGGCTTGAGTTTAATTGCTTTTTTATAACATTTTAAGGCTTCTTTCCATTTTTCTTCATTGAAAAGTCGTTGAGCTTCCTCTTCCCAATACACATAGCTTCCAGATTGCTTTTGGTCCATACTGTCGAAATAATTATTCTATAATTTTTATTAATAATTTATCAATATATAAACCAAATCCTATAAGTCGTTTATTCTATTTAATTACTCCCGAATGAATTAAGATCTATATTTTTATGCTATTTGTTTTTAAAGTTATAAATATTCATTAAGCTGATTAAATTGATATATTTGGTATGCTATTTGAGAAAATAAAAATTGAATAACATTCTCCAATTTGTAACAATTGGAATTGAGTTGATTAAAATAAAATAGTTTGATTAATAATAATGTGAATTCTCTTTATTTTCTATCAAATAGATGCTATCAGGATAAGCTTGATTGTTTTTTATCACATTTTATTGCTTTAGATTTTCTACTCAATTTAATAAGAGCTTTTCCTATTATATGGCAGCATAAGTATCATTAGAACAAGCTCAATTACTTCTTTTTAGCATTCTATTGTTCCATTATAATTTTCTAACTCATGAAGAGAATCTCCTTTATTATAGCAAGATATAGCAGCAACTCCACATCTTCCTTATTGTTTCTTTTATTTGATTACCTATGTCTAAGTTGTGAAGAGCAATAATTAAGATTTTATATCTGGTTTGGGACCAATTATTTTTTTTAAGCATTTATTGCTTTAAATTCTCTGTTGAACACGACAATTGTCAAATTTAAGTTTGATTGCTTCCTTAAAGCATTCCATTACTTCAAGATTTTTGACAATTGAGCTGAGGCAATACCTTTACTATGAGATTTTCAGTATAGCCAGTTATAAATTTAATCACCTGATTGCAGCATTCTATTGCATCGAAGTTTTTGGTTATATTTAAATTTTTGAAAAAATAAGAATTCACACTCTCTTAGTGAACAAAACTTTTTTTTGGATAGGGAAGAAGAAGATCTTATCAGAATTATTAATTGAGGGCTTGAAAATATAGAATTAACCAATCTTTAATTGTTAGGCATCTAAAATCCAGCAAAAAAAACAAGTAAATGCAAGCAGTAACCAAATTGTAAATTTAAATACCTAAAGCGATCAAAAATATTTCTCTATCCAAATTATTAAAATAATTTTATTAAACTAATTAGTACGATTTTGCACAAGCTCCCTTAATTTAGGATCATCAGGATTGAACTTGAGTCCTTCGGCATAGCAGTCGTATTCTTCTTCATCTCTGCCTAATTTTCTAAGAGCGATACCTTTTCTATAATAGGCTTGAATAAAACTAGGCTCTATTCTAATTAATTTGCTATAGCATTCTATTGCATCAAGATTGTTTTCTAAATTCTCAAGAGCAACACCTTTGTTGTAATAAACTTTTGCATAACAAGGTTTGAGTTTTATTACTTTGTCGTAACATTCAATTGCTTCAAGATATCTCCCTAGCTTTTTAAGAGTAATTCCTTTATTGTTGTAAGCTGTAACGAAATTTGGTTTGAGTTTTATTGCTTCATCATAACATTCAATTTCTTCAAGATATCTTCCTAGCTTTCCAAGAGCAAAACCTTTACTGTTTCAAGCTGAGGCATCATCTGGCTTGAGTTTGATAGCTTCGTCTAAAACTTTTTATTTATCAGATTCATGGATTCAAAGGAATTAAAGAGAAGAACAGCTGCCAAGACTGAACACCCAGGATTATTCAATTTTAAGAATTCTGATGATTAAATTGACAACTACGATTATTTAAGCAACTATGAAGACTATGAGGATGATTTATATGGATTAGAAGCATCTTAAGTATTGGAAATGAACATTCAAATCCTTGAAGACTTGGGCTTTGGAGAAAACGAAGCGAAAGAAGCATTAAAACTGACTGAAGGGGATTTTGAACAAGCTCTTGAGCTTCTAATTATCAAGGGCAATCAAGGCAGTAAGAGTAATGCAGTCAAGGCAGTAAGAGTAATGAAAGAGATCGTGAGCAAGAATTGTTGGCAAGCATTGGTGGACTGGAATGTGAAGTGCTTGGAATGATGAGTCATTTTAGTTGAGCCAGTAGATGTGAAAAGGACTGAAGTGGAGCTAGTTACACGGGTTGCAAGAGGCTAAAATTTGTTACGAAAAATGAGCCTAAAATTGAGCCAAAAATTGAATCGAAAACTGAGCAGAATGCAAAGCCGTAAGTTAGACTGAAATTTGAGCCCGAATTGAATCAGAAAATCAACCAGAAATTTAGCAAGAAATTGAGCCAGAATTTGAATCAGAAACAAAGACAGAAATTGAGCCAAAAATCAAGCAAAATTGAGCCAGGAATTGAGCCAGAAATTGAGCCAGAAATTGAGCTAAAAATTGAGCCAAAAATTGAGTCAGAAATTGAACCAGAAATCGAGCCAGAAATTGAACTAGAAATCGAGCCAGAAATTAAGCTAGAAATTGGGCCAGAAATCGAGCCAGAAAATGAACTAGAAATTAAGCCATAAATCAGGCAAGAAATATAGCCAAAAATTAAGCCAAAATACTCGAAATTGAGTCGAAATCGGGGAGAAAATTGAGATGTTATAGCCAAAATTTGAGTAACAAATTTAAAAAAAACATAAGGATTTCCTGGAAGTGCAAATTTCCTTTATTAATGTAAGCATCAACATAATCTGGCTCGAGTTTTATTGCTTCGTCATGACATCTTCCTAGATTATTAAGGGCAACACCTTTATTGATATAAGCATCAGCAAAATCTGGCTTGAGTTTGATAGCTTCGTCTAAAACTTTTTATTTACCAGATTCATGGATTCAAAGTGGTTAAAGATAGGCACAGCTGCCAAGACTGAACACCCAGGATTATTCAGTTTCAAGAATTCTGATGATTAAATTGACCACTACGATTATTTAAGCAACTATGAAGACTATGAGGATGATTTATATGGATTAGAAGCATCTTAAGTATTGGAAACGGACATTCAAATCCTTTAAGACTTAATTTTTGGAAAAAACGAAGCGAAAGAACCATTAACACTGACTGAAGGGGATTAGTAATAAGCTCTTGAGCTTCTAATTGTCAAGGGCAACCAAGGCAGTAAGAGTAATGCAATCGAGGCAGTAAGAGTAATGAAAGAGATCGTGAGCAAGAATTGCTGGCAAGCATTGGTGGACTGGAATGTGAAGTGCTTGGAAATGATGGGTCATTTTAGTTGTACCAGTGGACATGAAAAGGACTTAAGTGGAGCTAGTTTAAACTGGCTGCAAGAGGCTAAAATGTGTGACTAATAATAAGCCTAAAATTGAGCAAAAAATTGAGCCTTAATTGAATCGAAAACTGAGCAGAATGCAAAGCCGTAAGTTAGACTGAAATTTGAGCCCGAATTGAATCAGAAAATCAACCAGAAATTTAGCCAGAAATTGAGCCAGAATTTGAGTCAGAAGCTAAGCCAAAAATTGAGCTATAAATTGAGCCAGAAAATCAACCAGAAATTGTGAGTCAGAAATTGAGCCAGAAATCTAGCCAGAAATCGAGCCAGAAATTGAACCAGAAATCGAGCCAGAAATTAAGGCAGAAATATAGCCAGAAATCAAGTCAGAAATTAAGCCAGAAATCGAGCCAAAAATTAAGCCAGAAATTGGGCCAGAAATAGGGCCAGAAAATGAACTAGAAAATAAGCCAGAAATCATGCAAGAAATCAAGCCAAAAATACCGCAAAATAAGCCAAAATCGAGCAGAAAATTGAGATGTTATAGCCAAAATTTTAGTAACAAATTTAAAAAATTAAAATTTAAAAAAACCATAAGGGTTTGCTGGAAGTACAAATTTCCTTTAATAGCATTCTATTGCTTCAAGATATCTTCCTAGATTACCAAGAGTATTACCTTTATAGTTGTAAGTATCAGCATCATCTGATTTGAGTTTTATTGCTTCATCATAGCATTCAATTGCTTCAAGATATCTTCCTAGATTACCAAGAGCAATACCTTTATTGATATAAGCATCAACATAATCTGATTTGAGTTTTATTGCTTCGTCATGACATTCAATTGCTTCAAGATATCTTTCTAGATTATTAAGAGCATAGCCTTTACTGTTGTACGCAATAGCATAATCTGGTTTGAGTTTTATTGCTACATCATAACATTCAATTGCTTCAAGATATCTCCTTAGAATTCTAAGAATATAACCTTTACTGCTGTAAGCTGCAACGAAATCTGACTTGAGTTTTATTGCTTCGTCATAGCATTCAATTGCTTCAAGATATCTTCCTAGATTACCAAGAGCAAAGCCTTTACCGTTGTAAGCTTCAGCATCATCTGGCTCGAGTTTTATTGCTTCATCATAACATTCAATTGCTTCAAGATATCTTTCTAGATTATTAAGAGCATTACCTTTATTGTTGTAAGCTGTAGCGAAATCTGGTTTGAGCTTAATTGCTTCGTCATAACATTCAATTGCTTCAAGATATCTCCCTAGTATTTTAAGAGTAATTCCTTTATTGATATAAGCTGTAACGAAATCTGGTTTGAGTTTTATTGCTTCGTCATAACATTCAATTTTTTCAAGATATCTTCCTAGCTTTCCAAGAGCAAAACCTTTACTATTTCAAGCTGAGGCATCATCTGGCTTGAGTTTTATTGCTTCATCATAGCATTCAATTGCTTCAAGATATCTTTCTAGATTATCAAGAGTAAAGCCTTTATTGTAGTAATGTAAAGCATCATCTGGCTCGAGTTTTATTGCTACATCATAACATTCAATTGCTTCAAGATATCTTCCTAGAATTCTAAGAGAATTACCTTTAGTGTTGTAAGCTGTAGCGAAATCTGGTTTGAGTTTTATTGCTTCGTCATAACATTCAATTGCTTCAAGATATCTCCCTAACATTCTAAGAGTTAAACCTTTATTGATATAAGCATCAGCATCATCTGGCTCGAGTTTTATTGCTTTGTCTCAAACTTTTTATTTACCAGATTCATGGATTTAAAAGGGGTTAAAGAGAAGCACAGCTGCCAAGACTGAATACCCAGGATTATTCAGTTTTAAGAATTCTGATGATGAAATTGAGCACTACGACTATTTAAGCAATTATGAAGACTATGAGGATGTTTTATATGGATTAGAAGCGTCTTAAGTATTGGAAACGGACATTCTATCTATGTTCGTTATAGGACAGCCCATTAAAATATGCAGATGATGCGAGGAATATTGGCAAAAACATTAAAATTCTTGGAAAAAATTTCAAAGCTGAACATTACTATACCAGATATTGTGAGAATTGCAATAAAGTAGGCCATTATAAAGATAGATGCTTAACAGTAAATATTGCAGAACGTTATAAAATACAACTAAAAAATTTTATGAATGAAATTAACAGAAGCATAAGTTCACAAATCTACTACTCTAAAATAAATCTTTTCCCTCAAGCTCTCATCAAAATAACATATGAAAATGAAGATGAAGTCTATGGAAGTTATATTGAAAAAGGAAAGAAAGAAGAGTTATTGTCTCTCAGTTCAGTGATATGATCAAATGAATATTTAATACATAATTTTTGCAAAGAAAAAAATTGAAATTGCATCTGTTTTGATATAAAATCCAATGGTCCTTTAAGCCAAAAATTCAAATCATTGATTAGTTATAACGTTAATGAACTTATTGATAAGGACTTGCCTAAGAAGATCAAAACTGATAAAAATATGCTAACTTCAGAAAAAGATGGTATTAAAGTTGCATGTGTGAACATTCAAAACAATAAACTAGGCATTAAAAATTATGTAATAAACGAAGTTGATTGATCTAACTGTGACATAGTTGGAATTCTGGAGAGTGGTTATGGAGAACTAATAAGCAAGCATTTCAATAAACTCCTAAAACTTGATAATTGAGGATTACAAGTGTATGCAAGAGATACAGAAAATTGAAAAACTTTAGAAATGATGAGTAATGATGAATATCAATTTGCAATTGTAGAAGGATTAGGATTCAGAATTTGCTTTGTTTATGCTAGACCTAAGTGCAGCATGCAAAGATTTATAGAGTTAGTGAAGAATATTGAAAAATGACAAAGTGATATAATAACAGGAGATTTCAACTTACATATTAAGGGATATTTATCGAATAAAAGTGATAGTACAAGCAAAATCTTGCTGAATTTTCTAGATGAATATAACTACAAAATACGTAACTCAATTAATGATGCTACATTTAATAAAATAAATTGTCAAAAAATCATTGATTACACATTTAGCAAATTTCCTCTAGATCTTTTCCTCTTTGAAACAGAAAAAACTTCACATATGATTCAATTTATCAAGATGAGCAGAAAAAATAGATGCTTAGATTTTCAGATTAATAAAAATATAAAAATAGATTTAAATGCTTATGAAAACATGAAGAATACTTTAAGCAAACTTGCCGAAATTGATATTAATAACTGAATATGAGCATTTCAAAAAGCATTAAGATGAGCTTATGGAAGAAGAAGTAAAAAAACACAAAAAATCAAAATTTATGAGAAAAATGAACTCTTAAATAAACATGTGAATGGAATTTTAGATATTATTAAACAAAAAGATGACTACTTGTATTTAAACAAAAAATTAAAATTTGTTAAAAGAAATAATATTCGTGGTGACAATGATATGGATGACATATGAAAGGTATTCTATGAAAAATTATATGAAAGTAACTTGAGCTCTTTATATATGATGAAAAATGAGTTTTATATTCCTGAATTAGAAGATATCCAAAAGGCAAGAAAACATATTAACCCTAACAAGTGCCCAGGTCCTGATGGCATATCAAATCTTCATTTTCCTAACGAGTTCAATTATATTATTAAAAACATTTTTGAAGATTGATGTAATAAACAATGTATGGGAAAACAAAATCGCTGTTTGATAATTCCTATTTATAAAAGTGGGGATAAAAATTTAGCTGAAAATTACAGACCAATTGCATTAATAAACTTTTTATAAAATTGTATGAATGTTGCACATTTGATAAATATCGGAATGATTTAACAAGAGTCATCAAAAGTTATCAGTTTGGATTTGTAGAGAAGAAAGCTGCGAAAATTCAATATGAAATATTAAACTCCTGAATTGATGAAAAATTTAATATTAGCAAGACTTCTAATGTTTTTCTTTTATTTATAGATTTCAAAAAAGCTTATGATTATGTGAATAGAAGTATTTTAATTTCAGAAATTGGAAAACTATCAATTGCCAGGCAAGCTAATTAACTCAATAAAACTGATTTTCAAAAACCAAACTTTAAGAGTACTAGGGACTAAAATGAAATGAATAAATATTAACAGAGGAGTGAGACAAGGTTCACCTCTTAGCCCAATTCTATTCAACATATAAATTAATGATTTATTTGATGCATTAGAAAATGATAGAAACTTATTTATCAGAGCATATGCTGATGATATTTTAGTTGCCAGTGATAACTATCAATCTATTTCCAAAGCATGTGAAGAAGTGACTAAATGATGTAATAATAATCATATGGAATTAAATAAAGGGATTGATAAAACAGCCATTATGGTTTTATATAGAAAAAATGAGATTTTCCTAGACAATTATAAATCTGAGTATGCAAGCATAACAAAAAGCTACAAATATTTTGGAAACATAATTAAAGTGAGAAAAGATAGGAAATTTTTTATTAATAGATATTCAATAGAACAATGCAAATTAAGATTACCTAAATTTAAAAATTTGCTTAAACAACATAGGAAGATGCATTAGACAAGATGTCTTCAACTATAAATCTATAAAAATTTTAATTGAAAGTTCTGTTCGAGGGAATCTATATGGGATGGGTAACATTGCAGATCGAAATGAAAATAAATTATTCTTAACAGGTGAAAAAGCAAAAATGGAAACGTGCTTAAAGAAACTATTACGAAAAATATCGCATGCTCCTCAATGATGTCCAATTCCAATTCTACATCTGATTTCGAAAATTCCTTCATGTCACTTAAGCAAATTTTCCTGTTCGTTCTTAAAGGAAAGATTGAAGATAGTGAGCGAGATTTCTCATCTTACAAAAAATTCCCATCCAAAAGTGCTTCTTATCTCACAATTAAATGACCGTACACGTATAAGATTAATTCGCTTAAATAATAAATTCTCAAAATATTATAATTTTATTGTTTAATAAGCTTGCTTTGTCATCTGAAGGTCTTTGGATACTGAATCGTTAGATGATCGACGCTGAGCTATTTTTGAAAGGGCATTTCTCGAGTGTTTACCAAAAGTAAATGCGAATCTATATAAATTATTTGTATCCCGACCTTTTCTCCTATACAGCAGACTGGGGTATTTTTTTCTTTGCACATGAATCCCGACAAGAGTAATTATTATCCATCCTATAATAACCAGTAAAAAATAGATCAAATTCTTTCCTTTAGCACTGGATGAGATAGTAGAAACCACAGAAAGCCATAAAACGCCAATTAAGCTTAGAGCTTGCCACCAGCACAGTCTTGGGTAATTATAAGGCTTTCATCTCAATATAAATCCAACATAAGCAGCCATTATGATTGCAAATAAAGCCCCATGAACTGTGCTTTCAGCTCTTTTCACTGTTTTATTCATCACTATAAAAATAACTTGGACTATAGTTTTTACCATCAAAAATAAAGGACAAGTATGAATGTGTAAATTATGTTGCAACTCTTGTCACAAAGGTCTGCAAAATACTGCAAGAGGCTCATAGCATAAAAGAGCTATAAAAGAAATAATTGCATATATTAAATGCTTGTCTTTTCAGCAGAAATAATAGCAATCTTGAACAAGAAAACTGTCAGTGAAATTTTCTCCAATAGATTGATCACACACAAACACATTTAAGCACATCGAAATAATAGGGATAAAGCATAAATTGCCTAAAATTGGCATTAAATTGTCTGCAAGTCAAGCAAAAAATCTGAAAAGTGATACATTAGGGAATTTTTCATCCAATCTGAACAGAACAGTAGCACACAAAATTATTCATGCAACTATAGCACCAAAGACGCCATCAATTATAATCCAAAATACCCCGTTTTTGAGTTCTAAAATATTTTCTAAATTAAAAGAAAAAGAATTGCTGATTTTTGCTAAGACGCTATTAATTGGTGTTATATCTGGTCCCATTGCTACAAACTGGAAAAATTCAATGGCGATTGTTAATTGAACAATAAAATCCTGTTGCGAAATTTCTTTCCTTTCATGAAGTTCTTCTATTTTTATATTTCACCACTTTTTCCATATATATGTGGTTGATACAAAAGAAATTAGGGCAAACGAAAAGCAGATTCCAAAAGTAAGCATTCTTCCATTTGGAAACGTCCTTACCAGCTTATGAGAAAAAGGGCATTCACTATCTTGATTCCTTAGATCATCTGGCTTTGTAATAGACCCATCTCCATAAATAATCGGTATATCAATAACGAGCATTGTGCTACTATATGGTTTGAATTCTCCCATTTTATACGCAGTAATATTTTCCGAAATTGGATCAATTTTATTGACGCTAATATCAAAAGATTCTATAATTCTGTCATTGCTGTTTTTATCAATCGAAACTATTCCTGTGCATCCTGTAAACTTCTGTTCTCTAATTGTCAAATTTAGCTGATAAGGATCGTAATAATCAAGTCCTCGATTTATCATAGAGTCCAAAGACGCTGCAATTAAATAAGCCGCATCATATAAATTGCAAGTATATGAAATAGGGACAGTATTATAGAGAGATGCTATCTTTGAGTACGCAAATTGTCCAACCTTTCCAACTCAATTTTGTCCTGCAATAGAGATCATTGGAACTCCTATCTCTTTGAGTTTATAGGTATACATAGAATCATACCCTGGCATTGTGAGATACCATGGAGTCATAACGAAAATTACAACATCGCCTTTTCTGAGACCCAAGTCATATAACTTTTCAAGGACGTAATATAATTCTTTCAGAGAAAATAGTAAAACCAAAAGCCTTGCTTGTGTATCAATAACTGCTTGCAGTGAATCAGTATGTTTTTTGATAGTGGTTCTGTTCAGCTCATCAGGGATAACTCTTAATCTTTCAGGGTTCAGAATTTCAAGCCCATATTGAAGCGCATTTTTCAGAAAAGTGAAATATGTTGGCTTGTTTATAGAGTCATTAGAATATAGAACACATAGTTTATTCCAGCCTAAAGATTTAAGTAAAAGCGAGACCAAAGTGATCGTATAGTCGTAAGAAATAACGACTCTTGTAAACATAGGATAAATTGCTGTAAATTTCAGTGAGGGTTCACTGCTAATCCCTCCAACAATTGGAAAAGTTAAATTCAACCTCTTAAAAAGGTTCATCTCCTCAACTGTCATTGTAGTAGTAATAGCAGAAATATGTGCTAATCCAAATTTATCTTGATCTTTTGTAAAGCAAGCTTTTGCAAAATTTTCATCATAATTCGTTACTCCACAATCAAAAGTAAAGTGCTCTATATGGAAGTTCTTTAAAATTCCTAGCGTGCCATCATTTATTGATGTTCATGCTGCATATGCACCGTAATAAAAAAAGGGTACATCTATCATAGGAGGAGTTCCTGGATTTATAGAACCTCCAGAGACTGTAACGTGCAAAATTTTTTTATCTGATTTTGGGACATTGTAAGTATTTCCAGGAAAAATTAAATTTCCAAAAATCATTATTGTTTCGCCAGACACTGACCCGACAACTTGTCGTTTACTATCCTGAATATTTATGATAGAAAATAAACTTTTTTGGTCATATTTTATTAGCAAATATTTTAATTCTTCAACAGATTCTGCATTGCTATTTAATAAATATTGCAATGTGCTTACAATTGAATTGAATAAAAATTCCTCTTCAGTATTCACATATTCTTGGCCTTTTAAAGTGATGATAATTGCCCCATCAGTTTTGCAGCCATAGCCACTATTTTGGTTTAAAATTATTCCATCTCCATTCATCAGAAGCTTTTTGGATTTCAATGTCCCTTGAATATTTGACGAGAGAACAGAATTTGCAAAAATGTAATATAATGTCGTGCCTAAAGGCTTGATAATTCGATTTACTAAACTTTCAATGTTTGACGATGATTCTACAGCTAAATAATCAAAAGTTGCTGAAAAATCTAAAAATTTTTGTTTGGTGCTTATATTATCTTTATCAGTGATTACAAGTCCTTGAGTCCAGTTAAAGTAATCTAAAATTGCAAAATATGCACTTAGTTGAACTGAATGTGAAGGGATGATGCTATAAGTCCATTCGTCAGAGTAATAAGACTCATACTTTTTCAGAGGAAGTAAATGGATTTTCTTGTTTTCTTCACAAAGTTGAGATAGACTCAGTTGCAATTCAAAATCGTCTGATAAATCAAGAACGATTAAAGTACCAGGATACGTATTGAGGCACTCTGGAATTGCTGAATAGTTGCAGTGATGTCAATCGAGAGATAGCTCGAATTCCTTTTTTATTTCCTCAATCCAATTTTGATTGTCTTTATTTTTATAGTTTTGGACAATAAGAATATCAGCAGAAGAAGACAAATTTAGCATAGCCAAAAAATATAATATCTTAAGAAATCCTATACCAGATGTGCCTTGATTCTTTATTGCAAGTTTTTCTTTCATTTTTTTATTAGAGGCACATTTCACTTACCAAAATCTGGAAAGTTTAATTTATTTTTAATTATTTAAAGAGGTTTAGGCAATGAAACAAGAAAAAATTATGATGATATTTGAAAGTTTTATAATTCACTTAAATAATAAATTCTCAAAATATATAAATTTTATTATTTAATAAGCTTCTTCATCATCTGAAAGTCTTTGGATACTGGATATTCAGATAATCGATGTGGAGCTATTTTGAAAGGGTTTTTCTCGAATTCTTCCCAAAAGTGAATGCGAATCTATAGAAATTAGTTGTATCTTGACCTTTTCTTCTGTACAGTAAGCTGGGTATTTTTTTCTTTGAGCATGAATCCTGACAAGAGTAATTATTATTCATCCTATAAAAATCTATAAAAAATAGCTTCATGGAAATCAAAATGTTTCAATTAGCTATGAGGGTTCACCATTAATCCCTCCAACAATTGGAAAAGTTAAATTCAACCTCTTAAAAAGCTTCATTTCCTCAACTGTCATTGTAGTAGAAAT